>SSNS01000138.1:1557891-1587260 GCA_006937985.1 Aphyosemion australe
CAGAAAAAGTCATGTCTAAATAACTCACAGCTGCTCTTGATGAACATAACATCTATGATGGCGTCTAGTCAGGTTTCCGTTGAGCTCATTCTACTGAAACAGCTCTTCTCAGGGTCTCTAATCACCTTCTGTTCTGGTTCTGCTGGACCTGACTGCAGCCTTTGACACTGGTGACCATCACCTGCTACTGGATATGCAAAGTTCTCCAGCTGTGAAGATACACACAATGCCTAATCTCAAGTTATCTTATTCCTAGAGTCCTGCTGCCCTCTAGTGGGTGGAGTCTTATCACTTCATCACCCTTTTTCCATTTAAGCGAGTGACACACCAGTCCATTTTCTCTCCATTACAAACCCCCTATATATATACCTTTCTGTGCATAAATACATTTTCTTTGAACTACAGATTGAGTCTATCTGGAGGATTAGTGATGCTCTTTGTCCTTCAGCACAGGTGCTAGTGGCTCAGGTCTTACCTGTCTGGGACAGCGCCCTCTGCTGGCATGTGGATTGTGCAGCCGACTCCGAGCAGGATGAACTATCCTGGAGTTCAAAGTTCAAGGTTAAGCTGCCCTTCATGCAACCTTTTCAGAACCTCAGGTCTCAGTGATTGTGGAGTTATTCTATTCTCTCTGAGAATTCATCTTTGGAGGTTTCCTCTGCAATATGGGAAGAGATTCTTTTATCATCTTCCTGTGGACATGTGCATCCGCCTTGATGGTGTTTTCACTTTGTGTGGATGCTCTAGAGAGCATCAGCAAACACAAAGTGTTTTGCTGGTGTATCGATGAAGTCAAACTCATACAATTCACTTAACCTGGACTGAGAGCAGAAGTTCCTGTGAGGCTCTGGGAGCAGACCTGGTGAAGATCAACAGCAGAGAGGAGCAGGTATGAAACACTGCAGCAGGTTCACGTTCTCACTGGTTTGATCACATCATCATGTTTCTCCATCTGAGCTCAGAAACGTCTCTGAGTCATTTCATCTGCTTTGATCCAGGAGTTCCTGCAGCGACTCATTAATGTAACTACAGTGAAATGGGACTTGCTAGTAGAAAGATCTTTTTTGTGGATTGATGGAACTGCAGACTCTTTTCAGCATAATTTATTCTATTATCTATACAATTAAAAAAGAATGAAGAGTTCAGGTTGTTAAACTTTTGAACATCAGCAGCAAACCTGCTAAATCAGTTTTTATTGGATTAAACGTCTTTAGAGATTTTATTTTATTCTTGTCTTCTTTAGATTTTTATCATTTTTATTTAATTATTAAGTTAAATCTTGTCAGACTGAGGTGTTTTTAACAAGTGAAGTTTATTCAGTCGCAGCAAAGAACAGCAAAAAACAAGCGTCACAACCTCCAGGCTGTAAATTACATGTTTATTAAAGGTTTAAATGCTGTAATCTACAGTATCAATGCTGTAAATGTTTTATTTAGTTTAATAACAAATCAAAATAAATAATACTTTTTTATTCATTATTTTTTTTACTTTTTAATCAATACATGATGTGGTTCCCCTCATTTAGTTCAGCTCCTGCTGTAATGACACACAGACTATGTTTTACCTGCAGGTCAAACAGTGAAGATGCAACAGAGTAAAGCAATAAAAAAGTTTCAGAGCGTTTCTTTTTAGATGATTTTAGTGAGAAAACAAGTAGAACAAAATGTCCAGAGCAGAAGATTTTATGTGATTTTCATCAGATGATTTAATGGAAACGTGCTCACAATGGTACAAGATAACATGGATTCAATATTATCAAATCCAAATTTTTATGACAAGGTGGAGGACGAGGTGGAGGACGAGGTGGAGGACGAGGTGGAGGACGAGTTGGAGGACGAGGTGGAGGACGAGGTGGAGGACAAGTTGGACATGGGGGACATGTCGGCTCCACCGTGGTGCTGGGTTTTATTTCTGTAGGATAAGTCAAAAAGATTTAGACTTTGTTTTCTTTTCTTTTTTTTCTTCTTTTCTCAGAAGTTGAACAGAAAACGTTGAAAGTCTCACCTGAGAGGTCCTTCTTCAGAGCTTCGTTCTCCTCTCTCAGGACTCGGAGAGCCCGACTGGTCTCGACGGAAGCTGCTCAAAGAAAAGTTAGTTTAGATCAGATTTAATCAGAGAAATAAAATTTAAACTTGGCACCAAATCAAACATTTGAACCCTTATTGATGACCTCACTGGGCTTGTTTTAACCTTTACTGAGTGACTGTTCCTATATTAAACAGATAAATTTTATCTTCATGATAGACTAATATTGCTTTACTTCCTCTCAGTAAAACAAACGTGGTTAAAAATGTGTTTTCATACCTGCTGAAATGTGCAGTTAACAACAGGAAAACAGCTGGATTTGCAAAACATTATAAAAACATCAATTATCGCATTTTGCTTTAAAAATAAAGCGCTGATGCGTGATTTTATGGTAGTGAGATTGAATAATGTGGATTTAATGGAAGTCAGTGGATCATTTTAGCCATAAAGGTGTCCAGAGGGTTAAAGGTTAAATAAAGGAGTTAAAAACTCACAGTGAATAACGATGAGAGCAGCAGCCAGCAGAGCCCAGAGAAGCAGCAGGACGACTCTCTCTGATGGCAGCTTGGACTTCCTGTTTGGTTTTTCATGCTGAGTGGCAGCAGCTTCACCTGAGGAGCATTTAGAGGAGAATCACATCAACATCTGGACCCACTCACAACATGCAACCAACATCACCTCAGACCAAAGAAACTGGTTTCCACTCTCAGGTTTCTTCTCCAGTTCAACCAGAGTTTCTAGAGTGTAAACAGATGTTGTAGCTGCAGATGTGTCCACTCAGAGTTTAGTTTTATTCAACATTAAAGGATCTAAAACTTCTTAGCTTGTTGCAACATTTTAGATCTGTAAGAGTTTGTGATGTGAGAGGTTAGAAACAGGAAATGACTCTGTTACCATGGAGATAGGATGTTGCTGATGCTGATCATCCCAGCTTAACTGATAAAAACCCGTTTACCCAACAGGAACATTTAGATAAACATCTGTGGTTTTGCTGCGGTAAAAGAACTTGACAGCAAAGATTCTGAATATTTTATTATTTCTACAAAGAAACTGGATTTTGTTTTTAGCTACAGCAGCGGGTTTGATGGGAAACAGAATCATTTGTGAAGATATTTGAGATTTCTGACTGCAGCTTCTACTTCATCTTCCTGCTGTTTCATTCATGTTCTCACCTTCTTCACAGCTCTGTGGACGGATCGTCATGGAGACGCTTCAGTCAGTCACACTTAGAGAAATTCAGCTTCAGGTCTCTGAAGGGATCAAAAATGGTGAAATGGTCACGATGAAAGGTTCAAGATCAGATTTTCAAAGCTAAACAAGCTGCTAATTGAAGACTTCCTGCTTCTTTAACCAACATTACACACACACACACACACACACACACACACACACACACACACACACACACACAGATAGGTTTTAGTTTAAAACTTTAATTTTAAACCATCTAACGACTTTAGTTTCCTATTCTGAATCTAACATGTTACAAATGTGCTGAATTTGTAATAAATAGAATGATCAACAATGAAACACGACTTGATTTATGTAAAGTTATTAAATGTAACGAAATAAAAAGCTGATATTTATGTTTGTTACACAGAAAATCAACTAAACTCACCATAAATGTGTCGTCGCTGTTCTGTAGATTCAGATAGAAATTTATCTCAAGATTTAAGCAAGACTTCCTGTTTGTGGGGGCGGGGCAGGAGGCGGGGCTTCATCTGAAGGCGATTTCAACATTCTACATCTATTTCTATCAGATAAAGTGGATGACTTATGTTTCACAACATCTGACCCAACGACCCAAAGCTCCTTTAAACCTGCTTCTGTAGACTGGTTCCATCATCAGGTCCAGTTCCAGAACATTTTAGATCTTAGCTGTCGAGTTTCAGACAAAACCAGAAGAAAATCCAAGAAAAGCATCAGCTTCTTGTTAAAATCAGTTTATTAGATTTCACAGGAGGTTAAATGAAGGAAATAATGAAAAAGATAAATGCCCCCCCCCCCCCCCCCCCCCCCCCCCCTTATTGTGTAAATAAAAGCAAACTTTAAGTGTTTGATGTATCTTCAGTAACTCGTCTGGTTCTCCTGGACTGAACGTCACACACAAACACATGAGCTGTTTCCTGCTACTGCTGGTTTCTCACAGATGCTTTGGTAAGCACGATGACAGGAATAATCATTCCAGGTGTTCCCATCAGATCCTCTTTTCTTCTGTGTTGTCACACAGTCCTCTCCAGCGGTGTCGTTTCCTCCGTTGTTGTTCGGCTCTCTGTATTTCCAGAAACTCAAACTGACGGATGAGAATCAGGAGGAAGAATCAGAACTGGAGACTCTGAGGATGTAAACCAATACAAATATTTTCCCAGTCATCAAACCTTAAGTTCAGTGGAGATCCGTCCACCCAGGTCCAGTTTCCTTCTTCCTCTAAGTCTGTCAGTCCGATCCAGAACTCGTCGAAGTTCTTCACGATTCTCTGCAGGTTTCTGTCCAGGAACTCCTGAATCAAAGCAGATGAAAAAGACTCAGAGACGTTTCTGAGCTCAGATGAAGAAGCCAGTGAGAACATGAACCTGCAGCAGTGTTTCATACCTGCTCCTCTCTGCTGTCGATCTTCACCAGGTCTGCTCCCAGAGCCTCACAGGAACTTCTGCTCTCAGTCCAGGAGGTTTTATTCCTGGAGAAGTGATAACACTTGTCTCCACGCAGCACCCAGCCCACCCTTTTCTTCAGACACATTTCATCTTAGAACAGATGAGAACAAAGACTGGATTCATCCAGGAGGAAGAAATCTCTGTAATGTTTGTGTGATGTGGAGGCAGCAGGAGGCGTCTTCTGTCCTGCAGTTACAATCTAACTTCCTGTTTCTGTGGCTCCATCAATGTTTCTTTAACATCATTACAGGACAGAAAGGTCAGGAGGAGAAAAGCTGCTTTTATTCTCTAACAGGCTGAACTGGATTCATTTCTGTTGCAAAGGTTTTGAAAAGTGACCTCCATACACCTACAGTTCTTCTCTGCTTCAGCCCAGTTTTACTTCTGTTGTCGTGTCCTTGGGCAAGACACTTAACCCACCTTGCCTGCTGGTGGTGGTCGGAGGGACCGGTGGAGCCTGAGCTCGGCAGCCTCGCCTCCCCAGGGCAGCTGTAGCTACACTGTAGCTCATCACCACCAACATGTGAATGTGTGGATGACTGATTGTGTTATAAAGTGCCTTGGGGGGTTGTAGACTATACAAATACAGGCCATTTTTACCATCGGACCAGTACCAATGTTGGTGCTGATTTATCGTGCATCCTTGAATAAATATTCAGATTTAATCCAGCCTGAACCTGGTGGACTGTTTCACACCCCACAGTCTCACCTGAGAGACGTTTTCTCAGACCTTCATTCTCCTCCTTCATGTTTTGGACACTCTGATTGTTGATGAAGAACGCTGGAGACAGAAACCACAGCAGTTAGTTTAGATCAGATTAAGACAGAATGCATTTAATTTTTGTCCTCTAATAATAAATAAATCAGTCAGAAACTCACCGAGTCTGTAAATAACGATGAGAGCAGCAGCCAGCAGAGCCCAGAGAAGCAGCAGGACGACTCTCTCTGATGGCAGCTTTGACTTCCTGTTTGGTTTTTCATGCTGAGAGGCAGCAGCTTCACCTGAGGAGCATTTAGAGGAGAATCACATCAACATCTGGACCCACTCACAACATACGACCAACATCTGGATTAAAATGACTAACATTATATCACTGCCCTTGTCAAAATAAACTATTAAAAAAGAGGCAAAAATAAATTTAAGCTAAAGGTTAATGTTCTTACCTTCTATGGAGCTCTGTGGGCGACGTATCATGGAGACACACTCAGCCTGAAACACACACACACACACACACACACACGGGTTATAAAATCACACCTGAATTTTAAAACCAAACTATAATAATATTAGATCCTAATAAGTTCTGAGGTTCTTCTACAAAGTTCTGCTCACTTTCTACAGATTTCTGGGTCTTAAACACTAAATTATGACAAATATATTCAAAATCAGCAGCTTGTTAAATATTTCCTAGCTCATGAATTCACTCTGATATTTATTTAGTGTTTCAGTTTTAGATTCACAAACGTTTATAAAATGTTGACCTTAGGATTTAAAACTCTAAAAATAAACATGAAGCTTCTGTTGATCATTTATGACAGTGTGGAAATCCTCTGAAGGTGGAAATTTTACAATTTCTGATGTAATGTGAGTTTGATGAGATGTTTTGATAGTTTTTATATAAGTTGATTAAATAATGATTTGTCTAGTTATTAGTTTAAGAACAAAATCATCTGAACTCACCATGAAAGCGTCGTTACTCTTCTGTAGATTCACCAGAACAAACTTTATCTCAACACGATGAAATCTAAAGGAGCTTCCTGTTGTTCTTAACGGAAGAGGAGTTGTTTTGATGTTTCTTCATGATTCAGTTTTCATTTAACATGAAAAAATGTTTTTCAGTTTTTTTCATTCGTTCTTTTATTGCTGGAAAGAAATCAAACTAGTTTGGTTTAATTGGGTTTATTTAAATTCACATGTTCCACCTTCTACTGGTTAATTTATTATTATTTTATAACTACATTTTATTGCTTTTAGAGGAAAACATTTATTTAAATGTTATATTTTATTCATTTTTTTAGTCGTAACCAACTACAAACCACAACAGATGTCATTATTTTCTCTCCATTACAATCACCCTGCATACATGCCTTTCAGCGCCCTCTGCTGGCATTGTGGATTGTGCAGCCGACTCTGAGCAGGATGAACTATCCTGGAGTTCAAAGGTCAAGCTGCCCTTCATGCAACCTTTTCAGAATCTCAGGTCTCAGTGATTGTGGAGTTATTGATCTATTCTCTCTGAGGAAAAGTCCAGTAAAAACACCCAGATCTGCTCTGATGCTACAGAACGGCTGACATTCTCCTTTAGGCCAGCCTCTTGTAGCTCTAGGACCCTCTGCAGGATTCCATCCTTGAAGGTTTCCTCTGCAATCTGTATGGGAAGAGATACTTTGATCATCTTCATGTGGACACGGGCATCCGCCTCGATGGCGTTTTCACTTTGAGTTGATGCTCTACAGCAGTGGTGCTCAATTAGCAAACACAAAGTGCTTTCCTGGTGGATCAATGAAGTCAAACTCATAGCTTTGAAGCTTCATCATCGTCAGTCTTTTGAAAGCAGTGACTGAAGATGAACCAGACGGCTGAGCTTTCTTCAGTAAATGCTGCAGGGCATCAGAATCAAACAAATAATAGAAACCACAACACTTCTGCTTTCTTTAGCTTTCATACTTCCTGCTTAATCTTCGTCCTCCCTGACTTCTGGAAGACGTCTAAAACCAGACGGTAACTTCTGAGCTGCAGTTTTCTCTCAGCCTCGCGGCAGGACGATGGGTGAAGCTGATGTAACGTACTCTGACGTGAAGTTCGTCAGACCAGCGAGCAGAGGTGAGCTTGTTGGTGAGTTTTAAGGAACATATTAAATCTGCAGCTCACAGACTGCTTTGTGGGTTTTCTTTTTGCAGCAAACGTTTCTTCATCAGCCGACGCCACCTACTCTGAAATCAGGATTTTCAAAAAAGAACCAGCAGGTTGGTAAAAACCAGACGAGTCAATCCTCTGATCAACTCAAGCAGCGAGTCAAATGATTATTTGTGTGTTGTGAAAGAATTCTTTAATTCTACAAAAGTTCTGATCATTAAAATAAAAAACAAACTTGACTAAAAAATATTTAAAACTAAAATGTTGTTTTTTTAACAAGAAGTTCCTGATAATCTTTTATATTTCTACCTAATCCAGTCAGCATGGTGCTGTTATGGTCTAATGCAGACTTACTTCACTCATTATTTCCATCAAACATTTTTAGTTTAGTTACTAACGAGTTCCTGTGGTCTGAAGATTTCATCATGTTTTATTTTAATAAAGCTAAAAAAAGCTGTTGGTTTCAGAGAATGAAGAAGTGAATAGCAGAAGTCATGCAAATTAGGATTTTCTCAATATTTCCACAACTAACCAGCTTTCTTTAAGTTTCTTTAAGTTTCAGCTCACTCACTCACTTCCTGTCTCAACTCCAAAACCTCTAGAGAAAGAACGTTGTTTATTTTTGTACAGCGCATTTCTAGATAAAATTCACTAGGTAATTCACAAGCATAATAAAAATTTAAAGAATAAAAAAAACAAACAAATTCAGACAAAAAGAATTTAAATCCACACCCAGCGGAGGTCAAACGGCACCCACTGATAAACATTTTGCCCAAACTGGGAACTAAACAGTGACTCAATTGTACCTGTGCACATTTCCACGCACTTATGACAGAGTCACCGCCATATTGGATGGGTCTCCTCACTCTCCAAAGTCAATGCAGAGTGAGCAACTATGCTCGTTTTTGTGTGTTCTATTGAAAACAGATCACGTGGGATTACTATTGACTAGCTACCTGATGGGATTTTATATTTTCATTTATTTTGTTTAATTATGTTTATATTTTAATTATCATTCCATACCATGTGTCTGATTTTGTGAAAAAGGCTCGATAAAATGTGTTTTTTTAGCTGGGTAAGCACCTCCCTCAGTAGAAATCAATGCACTGGGGGCAAAAGGAGACCCATCTAAGATGGCGGCCGGCCACTACGGCAGCTCCAATAGGCAGCGCCAGTCCACGGGGCGTCTACGTATATATGTCTGTGCTTATGGCACCTGATTAGTTTCATAGCCAACATAACTAAAATCAATGTTGTTCTGATATTTTCTTATTTTCTTGATTTTGTTGCTCTGCACGCGTCACACACGGACCCCGCACACACGGACCCCGCACACACGGACCCCGCACACACGATGGCTCCTTCCTGGTTTCTAATGAGAGATCCAGAACTTTCCAAATCAAAAACTGGATATTGAAGCAGAGATTTTTCCTGCCTTTCCCAGACTTGACCTTTGTTTTCTAAAGGACAAATAAAGAATAATCCTCTTTATCTAAATAAAGCAAAAGCGTGATTTTTTAATGGATGTGTCTCTTTTACATTTCAGACTGCACAGACAGGTCCGACCGCTCAAGCAGGAGGTCAAAGGTCACCCCAGAGCGAGTGGCCCTGCTGGTTCTCGGTGTTCTGTTAGCAGCTGCTGTCGCTGCTCTTGGAGCCACCAGTGAGTCTGTTTTATTTCTAATAACAACAAAATAAAAACAGCTGCTGGTTTTCATCTTTAGATGTTGTCAAACCCAGAGAGGTAAAGAAATATTGGTTTCTCTGCTTCTACGTGTTGGACTGGTTTGTGTCCCGATGACCACTGCCACCACTGAGACTTCTTCAGTTCCTTCTTGATGCTCCTGTTCCTGTGGATCTCTCCATCTTTCACCAGAACATCCGGTTGGTTAGCCATCTCCCGTTTATCAGTCTGGATCCTCTTCTTAAATCTGCTGGTTGTACGCGCCGTATTGTTCCATGATGGTTCCTCCTCTTCCTGTTTTAGGAATCATCGTATGTCTAACCTCATCAGTCTGTCACACAGGTGTGGACTTCTGGCCAACGCTTCTTTCAAATGTTGCTTCAGTTCATCGAGGTTTGCAGACCTTCAGCTCTCTGAAAATCCCACCACAGACTCTCAGTCAGGTTCTAGTCTGGACTCAGACCGGACCTCAGCAGCACCTTGGTTCTGTAGATCTGCTGCTGTGTTTGAGATCATTTCCCTGTTTTATGACTCGATTCGGTCCAAGCTTCAGCCAAACCCAAACCATCAGCCTCCACCACCATGCTGACAGCTGACTGTCCTGATGTGCTGGTTGGTTTACCCCAAACAGGCTGCTGTGCATTGTGGGTAAACATCAGAAGTCTTGAGGCTCATTCAGCTGAAACGTTTCTAACCTAAACTGAGTCGACGTGTTTTTAGAGAGAAGAACTTTTCTCCTGTGATCTGAGGTCTGTAGAGTCTAAGAACATGAATGATTTTAACTTCCTGCTGTTGTTCATTTTATCAGTTTTTTATAGGAGTGAAACCAGCCAAAGGCACCAAACTCTGGAGGAGGAGATTAAAGCTCTAAAGGAGGAGAATGGAGTTCTGAGGAGAAACATCTCAGGTGAGACCGTCCAGGTTTGAAGGTTCTGTCTGAATGTCTCACTCTGGGTTTTCTGATCCGTGACTCCTTATGAATTAATATAAACTGTTTAAATCCCGTTTTTCTTTTCCAACAAACATATTTTTCTGTTGAGCTTCTGAAATCAGAAGTGAGACGGCTGAAGGTTAAACTTTCGTCACTTCCTGACAGAAACAAAACCCTGCAGCTCAAAGCTGTCGTCGTGTCCACCTCCTGCTCCACAAATCATCAGTGAGTTCCTGCTTTTCTCTTCCTGACCTTTCTGTCCTGTAATGATGTTAAAGAAACATTGATGGAGCCACAGAAACAGGAAGTTAGATTGTAACTGCAGGACAGAAGACGCCTCCTGCTGCCTCCACATCACACAAACATCTACAGAGATTTCTTCCTCCTGGATGAATCCAGTCTTTGTTCTCTTCTGTTCTAAGATCAACCTTCTGTGAAGTGTGAAGGTAACTGGGAGCTGTTCAGAGGACATTTCTACTATTTCACCACCAATAATTCCACCTGGAATCAGAGCAGACGTTTCTGTGAGGCTCTGGGAGCAGATCTGGTGAAGATCGACAGCACAGAGGAGCAGGTATGAAACACTGCTGCAGGTTCATGTTCTCACTGATTTGATCACATCATCATGTTTCTTCATCTGAGCTCAGAAATGTCTCTGAGTCATTTTCTTCTGCTTTGATTCAGGAGTTCTTGGTGAGAAAATTGAAAGAGATAATGGAATATGATGAGGACAAGTTCTGGATCGGACTGACAGACTCAGAGAAGGAAGGCAGCTGGATCTGGGTGGACGGATCTCCACTGACCCAAAGGTCTGATTGTTAGGAAAAAAATATTTTGATATATTTCAGGAACAAGAAACACCAGATTTGATTGAACTTATTCTTTCTGATCTTCATCTTATAGTTTGACTTTCTGGAGTATAGGAGAGCCGGACAACTGGGCACAAATAAACCCACTAGGAGAAGATTGTGTGAGGATGGGGGAGACAGGAGCTGAAGATCTGAAGTGTTGGTTTGATCAATCCTGTGATGCTTCTCAGAAAAGGATCTGTGAGAAATCACCAATAACTGGACAGAAATATGAGTGTGAAGTTCAGTTTAGTCCATAAAACAACCTGAGTCCAGGATCCAGGAGGAGCAGAGATGATGTTTGTAGAAAGTTCATCTCACAATCAGCTGAATATTCTTTATAAACAGCTTTAAAGAAGCTAAAAGTCTCCGATTTCTCATTTTTACTCTTTTTACTCGATTTCTCTGCTGAAACTGCATCTCATCTCATTAGCAATAAAATTATTTTCAACATTAAACTTTTGTGTTTTCTTGATATTTAAAAAAAACTGATTGATGAGGACTTAGTGGAAGAAGCCTCCTCTTCATCACTGATTTATTAAGGGGCCTGCCTCTGAAAGGGGAAAGCCAGGTGGGTGTATGACAAGAAAAAATCATCTGAAACGCTTCATCCTCACTAGGGTCTCAGTAGGGCTGGACATTATGGAAAAAAATGATTGTCACAATGATAATTTTCATATCAGTCGATATTGATATATATCCATCCATCCATTTTCATCTGCTTATCTGGGTTTGGGTCATGGGGGCAGCAGCCTAAGCAGAGAAGCCCAGACTTCCCTCTCCCCAGCCACTTGGGCCAGCTCCTCCAGGGGAATCCAAAGTTGTTTTCTGGCCAGCCGAGAAACATGTTTATGTTGTTTTTTTTATTGCAGCAAAATCTTTTCTGTTATGCCTTTGATGTATGCTTTGGCTCGGTTTTCACACATAAACAAACACAACATAAACACACCAACAAAACCATACATGACATATGAAGCTTGGTTTATGCTTGACACATCAGTGAGGTCCGCACTGCTCCATGCGGCCAAATTACATCATTTCAGTAAACACACCCCTCCATGCAGCCCAAAGTTTCCGCACCAGACACCTAGGAAATTGTCTAACTACGCGGTCCCACATGGAAAATCATGACGGACTGGCTGTTGTGAGTTGTATGCATGCCGTAGAGCCCTATGCCGCCCCCTACAGTCTGGGAGAATATTGGCTCACAACGGGGACAAGCAGCAGAACGTATAAACGCTGTAAAAGTCGTCTTGGCCTGATTTCGCGCATCTCATTTCCACAAGGAATGTACATGCGTCAAGCAAAAACTAAGCTTAAGACTAGTACACCCAA
Source organism: Aphyosemion australe (assembly GCA_006937985.1). Lineage (NCBI taxonomy): Eukaryota > Metazoa > Chordata > Actinopteri > Cyprinodontiformes > Nothobranchiidae > Aphyosemion > Aphyosemion australe. The sequence continues at coordinate 1,570,226 of SSNS01000138.1, forward strand.
AAGATAAGATATCATCAGAACAAAAGTGTTGAGTCATATACGAAATACTGTGCAAAATCTGCAATAAAACATACATAGAAGAAACAGGACACCAACTCAACACAAAAAAAAATAACATAAAAAGGAGTGTGAGAAGGAAACAAGTCGAAGACACACAAGAGCAGCAAAACAGGAGGCAGAAAGTACAATAAAAAAATCAGCTATAACAGACAAGAGAAACTCATATAATGGACTGGGATAACAAGGATCATAAACACAGAACAGCAAAAATACAGAAGATGGATCAAAGAAGCAATTGAGATAAGGAGATGTGGACCCAGGACCATGAACAGGGATGAAGGAGTGTATACATGGGACATGGTGATCAACAGAGAAGGCGCGGGCAGTAGAGGGTGATGTCCTCTGCTGTCCGCAGATAAACGGAAGTGACGCCAACAACATCGGCGGTGCTCTGACGAAGGCGGCAGTGGACACCAAAACATGTCAGCAAAGGTAAAAACAAACTCTATTTGCCCTGAGTATAATGAAGAACCACAAAATATAAAATCGTGATCTCACCAGGTTTCAGTCCAAATGCTGGTTGTGCAGCTCCAGGTTTAGTCATGGAGGCAGGAATCTTCTCCCACTGATCCAGACTCTGGCTCTCCAAGGGAATCTTCTCTCAGTCTCAAATCCAACAGGAAACAAAACAACCTGCATGTAGCAGAGAAACTTTATTAATAATGTACAATAATTTATGTCACATTTCTACTAAATCTGTGAATAAACTTCAGTTATTCTCTTTTCACTCTTGTAGACCGAGGAACAGTCAAATAAATTCACATTCTTTGTTAAAAGATTTTCTACAATCATTAAAAACAGAAAATTTCTGTAATTTAATAACAGAAATTCTAAAAACTCATAAAAGCACAAAAATGAATCACATTAAATCATTTTCAATAACTCAGTGATTTTAAACATTAAATTACATAAAAACTCGTAAAATAGCAAGAAAGATGATGTTACAAGATTAGAATCAGAATCAGAAGGTTTTATTGCCAGATGTGTGGGAAATCACAACATTAGGAAATTGCTGCGGTACTTGGTACAAAAAGAAAGATAAAAAATAAGAGATAAGCAAATATATGAAGTAATAATATACTCATGAAAAAATATTTAATATAAAGGGTGGCAATAATTAGAAAAGCAGCTACTATATACACAGTGCAGGTACTAATCAGAGTGGATCAGCTTCAGGTACAAACACACCGGGTCATGTGACTGGGACCAAGCGACTGGAGTGGGCAGCCCTAGGATTGACATTCATGAGTCCACCAGCAGAGGGGAAGAAACTGTTCTTGTGGCGAGAGGTTCTTGTCCAAATGGATCTGAACCTCCTGCCAGACGAGTCAAAGAGACAGTGTCCAGGATGAGACGGGTCAGCTGTGAGCCGACCTGCACGCCTCAATGTTCTGGAGGTGTACAGGTCCTGTATGGAGGGGAGTTTACAGCCAATGACCTTCTCAGCAGAGCGTACAACACGCTGCAGCCTCTTCTTGTCCCTGGTGGTGGCTCCAGCGTACCACACGGTGATGGAAGAGGTGAGGATGGACTCGATGACTGCGGTGTAGAACTGCCTCATCCACTGTGCTGGCAGGTTGAATTTCTTCAGCTGCCTCAGGAAGTTCATCCTCTGCTGGGTCTTTTTATGATGGAGGTGATGGTGGGCTCCCACTTGAGGTCTTGGGTGATGGTGGTGCCCAGGAAGCGACATGAGTCCACCATCGTGATGGGAGTGTCAGACAGGGTTATGGGGGGGGGGCTGTGTGCTTCCTAAAGTCTGACTTCTGGGTGTTTAGCACTAGGTTGTTGTGGCTGCACCAGGGCACCAGCCGTTTGACCTCCATTCTGTAGGCAGACTCATCCTCATCAGAGATGAGTCCAATCACGGTGGTATCGTCTGAAAACCCGATTTGCTTGACAGAGCCGTGGTTGGAGGTGCAGCTGTTGGTGTACATGAAGAAGAGCAGAGGGGAGAGAACCCAACCCTGAACCGGTGCTGATGGTCCGCAGGTCCGAGAGATTCTTCCCCAGCCTGACTTGTTGTTTCCTGTCTGTCAGGAAGTCAGTGATCCACCTGCAGGTTGGGTCAGGCACGTTCATCTGGGACAGTTTGTCTTGCAGGATTGTATTGAAGGCAGAGCCACGAACAGGATCCTGGCGTAGGTACCCGGGGAGTCCAGATGCTGCAGGATGAAGCATCTGCAGCATTAGCATGTGGCTAATCACTAGCATAGAATGAGATAACTCACCAGCAATTCACAGCTCAATAAAAAATATAAACACAGAAAAATCTCTTCAATGAGTAGAAAATTACAAAAATAAACAAATTAGGAAATTAACTCGATAAATCACCAGAAACGAGCCCGACTTACTGCCGGTAATGTGGGCCAAGCTCTGACACTGGGTGTACATAGACCTAACAGCCCGTATCAAGGGGCCTGGTACCCCATACTCCCAGAGTACCCCCCACAGGGCCCCACAGGGCCCCCCGAGGGACGTGGTTGAACGCATTCCCCAAATTCACAAAACACATGTAGATTGGTTGGGTGAACTCCCACGCACCCTCCAGGACACCCCTAAGGGAATAGAGCTGGTCCAGTGTTCCACGGCCAGGACGAAAACCACTTTGCTCCTCCTGGATCTGAGGTTCGACAATCCGATGAACCCTCCTCTCCAGAACCCCCAAACAGACCTTACCAGGGAGACTCAGGAGTGTGATCCCCCTGTGTTAAACTGTGGATGGCCCTGAATTTTCTGAAATTAAATGATGATAAAACTGAAATTGTGCTTTTTGGCTGCCCAGGATCTCCAGAGACTGTTTCTCACCTCATGGGTTCTTTGGCGTCTTACTGTAAACCCCATGTTAAAAACCTGGGTGTGTTTATTGATGGCTCTTTTAAATTAACAAGGCAAGTCAGTGCAGTGGTTCAGTCCTGTTTCTTCCATCTGAGACAGCTCCTTAAGGTGAAGCCCCATCTCCCCCGAGGTTGACCTCTCTGCATTAGCCCCTCGTGTAATGACAGTAGTCGCTAACCTAGGGGTAAAACCTGATGCTGCTCTCAGGTTTGACACACAAATTTTGATGGTTGTACGTTCCTGTTTTTTTCAGCTCTGATGGATAGCTAAGATCAAGCGATTGCTGTCGAGGGCCCATTTAGTTAAACTGTTTCACATGCATTGGTACTGTCAGGTCTTGACTACTGTAATGCTGTGTATGCTGGTGTGAGCTCAGGTGAATTACCTGACTTCAAATTGTCAGAGTCAAAAGGCAACATGCAACAAAAAAAGTGAAGAATATAAAAGAAGAAAAGTCCTGATGTGGCACATCACAAATAAATGTAAAATTTCATTCTCAATATACACACACACACACACACACACACACACACACACACACACACACACACACACACACACACACACACACACACACACACACACACACGCACACACACACACACATGAAACAGGCTCATACGATATTAGTTCGCTGAAGCAAAGCAACTACAGAGTTTCTAAATAAACAAAGTGATAAGATTGACCGTAAGTCTGCAGGTAACTTGTTCCAGTCCTGTGGTGCTTTACAGTTTTTTTCAATCACTTTGCAACAATTTTCACAACATTGATGTCTTTTCTCACAACTCTAGACACAAAATCCATAACGGTCATCACTTGTAACACAGGCTGTCTAGTGTTCAAAACACTGCATTGTGCATTCACTTAAAGAAATCTTGCACTTGCACAAACATTGGTTCAAAAAACAAATTTACTGTGAAATATCATTGAAACAAAACTCTAGATCACCCACACACAAGTAACCCATAGTTTCAATAAGTCATTGTTTGAACAATCATTTACAGTTTTTCTCAGTTGCTAAAACACTAAACCCTGTTGTCTGAACCAAATGCTCAGTTGCTTGAACCCACTGATTGAATCAATCCCTTTTTTGGCAAAACCATCAGCACGTTTCACCTGTTTAGACACCACTTGCCAACACATTTTCATTGTGATGCACCTGTGCTGCAAAATGGTGAGCACAGGTGACAAACGTCAATCACAAGTAAAGCACAGGTATCACCACTTGAACACAACAACTAAAAATTGATCACACTTGTGTCTAATGATGCGAGGGAACATACACAGTGCTTCATCCTTATAGGTGTATTCATGGGGTCTTTCCACTGCATCCAGTTGAAAACCCCTCTGTAGAAATAGATCTAGTTTTGTAAGTGATACAGAAAAAGTGATTTAGGCCACTACAGTATATCACTACGTAATCAACATTGAATGTGTCTGATAATATGCCAACCTGTACGTACTGGAATCTTTGCTCTTTACACTTACAGAAGTATTGGTATATTTTTGTACTTTACTTTTAGTATATGGGCTTATTGTACACAAGTGTCAAATACACAAGATTTCTGTTTTGTCTTGCTAAATGCACAGTGATTTTTGTTTCGCAACATGCATTTCGCCTACAGTGAACAATAAACATTTATTTCTCCAGCTTCATGTCCTGAGCTTTGTGTTTTCTATTTTTCTACGTAGTGTTTAGTGACTGTCTTATGTTTGTAGACACATAAATTGAAGAGGCTGCGTGGAACTTAGAACGTCGTCCTTTATTCTCCTTCATCCACCATCTTTCATACTCTTTTTTTTCCTTTCCTTCTTTTTCCCTCTCTCTATTCACTCTACTCTACTGACCCCTACTGGTCGCAGTATGCAACAGACTGTTCAGTAGTGACTGTCATTTTGATTGACTCGGGGCACGATTTGACAACATAGTTCAGTTTTGAGCACAGATTGAACTGTTTTGAGGTGAAAGTTTGGTTTTGCAAGAAGAGTCTGAGGTTTTGGGGATTTAGCTTGAAAATTGGGTTTTGTGTTCACAAGTTAGAGAAAGGGAGAGCAGCTTTCAAGAAACGTGTCTTAGCAATCGAGAAAAACTGTAAATAGAACCATGAAAGGTGTTCATACATATGGCAGTGGTGGGTTCTGAAAGGACAATGCAGAACAAAGCGACATAGGCTTTTGTAGATAACATCAAGAGAATGAAGACTTGCAACTGAGGAGTTCTGATAAACTATATCAGCTTAATCTAAAATTGGAAGCAGAAGCTGAGGTCAAGACAGTTAATAGATTGATAGAGTTTTTAAGCAGCAAGTGACCTTATGAGAGATTGAGTGAATCTGAAGGACAAATCTGGCTCCAGCCATTAATGTTTGATTTTACCAGATGAGTGTAATTGTGTAAGATCTAGAAAAAGGAAGTTGAGATCCTCATTTGCAGCAGATCTAGAGGCATTTCTCCTGAAAAGCATGGAGCCTGTTTTAGATTTATTGAGAAGAAGTTTATTTTGAAATCACGTGTAACTAGTCTCTAAACCAGAGAGGAAGAGTTTCAGCAGCAGGAGGATCAGACCTACAGACACTGTTTATGTGTCGTTTACGGTCTTGATGCTCTAGTTCTGCAGGGAACATGAACCATGGGAGGATAGACAGACCATAATACCAAACACCATCCTTATACTCACCAGTCTGTCTCCAGCATCTCAGTCCCTGTCTGTCTGCATCCTGTCTGTCTGTCAGTCAGCATGAGCTCCTGGTGTTGAGTGGGAGGCTCAGCTTGTGTTTCCTCAGCTCTGCTGCTGCTGCTTTAGCTGCATCTGTTTTATCTGTAAGTCGTCTCACTTCTACTGCGGCTCTTATGGATGATTTCAGAATCGCTTTCAGGGAACAGAAACATCATCTGTGACCTCAGCGCTGCAGAAGGAAAATAACAAGTTTTAGTTTTCTTTAATGGACAAACCAGAAGTAGATTTACTAGATGAAGACTCCTCCTCTTCCTCCTTTAACAGGAAGTTTATTCAACACAAAGCTGTGAAACTTGAAGGAAACCAACAGACCTTGTGTTTAAACAGAGGAGCGAGGACACGTTTATGGTGAGTTTAGAGGATTTTCTGTCAACAACAAATAAAATCACTGATGATTAATAAGTTCCTATGATTGTTTTTGTTTTAGATTTTAGTTCAGATTTTATAGTTTTGGCTTTAAAACATTTAACTAAACTATCAATTTATGTTAATTATCTGACTTTTACTGAGAAAATCTGTCATTTTTATTTCAAAGATAAAATTTAAAAACATTTGTAAAAAACAAACGTTCTTGTTTCTGTATTTTAAAAAGTGGTTCTGCATGCGCGCACGTGTGTGTGTGTGTGTGTGTGTGTGTGTGTGTGTGTGTTTTCAGACTGAGTGTGATGATGATTCGTCCACAGAGCTCTGAAGAAGGTAAGAACATGAATCAGTCGTCCTCAAACAAACAGACTGAACACAACTGGTGTCTTTAGACAATCTTCAACATCCAGAAACAGACAGACTCAGGAGGACCGATGTCTCCATGGCAACAAGACACTAATGTCTACTGTGAATAACTTCCTGTTTTTAACCAGAAACTAGAGTCAGATACATTTTAACACATCTGAGTTATTTTTATCTAAAGCTTCTGTAGAATTCATGCAGAAGCTGTTTTCTGGAGACGATGATGGAGCAGATGTTGGTCGTATGTTGTGAGTGGGTCCAGATGTTGATGTGATTCTCCTCTAAATGCTCCTCAGGTGAAGCTGCTGCCTCTCAGCATGAAAAACCAAACAGGAAGTCAAAGCTGCCATCAGAGAGAGTCGTCCTGCTGCTTCTCTGGGCTCTGCTGGCTGCTGCTCTCATCGTTATTTACAGACTCGGTGAGTTTCTCACACTTCATTTAGAATTAAACATGTGAAAATAAAACGTTATTTTTAAGCTAAACTCTGGAGAATTCTGTTATTCTGATTTCATCTGATTGTAACTTCTGTATTTTCTTTAATCAGCTTTTGATAAAATTCGAACCAACAAAACTCTCCAAACCCTGAAAGAGGAGAATGAAGCACTGAGGAGAAACATCTCAGGTGAGACTGTCGGCTTTGAAAGAGTCCACAAGGTTCAGTGTGGAGGTCTGATTCAGGCCCGTCTGCAGCTTCATCACTAATAAGGACAGATTTGATGTGGTTTCTCTTTTATTTTTAAGTTTGATGAAATAATGAAAAGTTTCCTGTAAAAGTTACAAATCAATAAAAACTGATTCACTTTTTCATCCTCAAACAGAAAAAAATCCAAGCAGCAAAGTAGAGTCTACATTTCTTCCTTGTCCTGAAGTACAAAGTAAGTTGAGGTTTTCTCCTCCTGACCTTTCTGTCCTGTAATGATGTTAAAGAAACATTGATGGAGCCACAGAAACAGGAAGTTAGATTGTAACTGCAGGACAGAAGACGCCTCCTGCTGCCTCCACATCACACAAACATCTACAGAGATTTCTTCCTCCTGGATTAATCCAGTCTTTGTTCTCTACTGTTCTAAGATCACCCTTCAGTGAAGTGTACAGATAACTGGGAGCTGTTCAGAGGACATTTCTACTATTTCACCACCAATAAATCCACCTGGAATCAGAGCAGAAGTTTCTGTGAGGCTCTGGGAGCAGACCTGGTGAAGATCGACAGCAGAGAGGAGCAGGTATGAAACACTGCTGCAGGTTCATGTTCTCACTGATTTGATCACATCATCATGTTTCTTCATCTGAGCTCAGAAACGTCTCTGAGTCATTTTATCTGCTTTGATTCAGGAGTTCCTGATGGAAAAATTGGAAGAAAAAATGGAATTAGATGAGGACAAGTTCTGGATCGGACTGACAGACTCAGAGAAGGAAGGCAGCTGGATCTGGGTGGACGGATCTCCACTGACCCAAAGGTCTGATTGTTAGGAAAAAAATATTTTGATATATTTCAGGAACAAGAAACACCAGATTTGATTGAACTTATTCTTTCTGATCTTCATCTTATAGTTTGACTTTCTGGAGTATAGGAGAGCCGGACAACTGGGCACAAATAAACCCACTAGGAGAAGATTGTGTGAGGATGGGGGAGACAGGAGCTGAAGATCTGAAGTGTTGGTTTGATCAATCCTGTGATGCTTCTCAGAAAAGTATCTGTGAGAAATCACCGCTAACTGGACAGAAATATGAGTGTGAAGTTCAGTTTAGTCCATAAAACAACCTGAGTCCAGGATCCAGGAGGAGCAGAGATGATGTTTGTAGAAAGTTCAGCTCACAAACAGCTGAAGATTCTTTATAAACAGCTTTAAAGAAGCTAAAAGTCTCAGATTTCTCATTTTTATGCTTTTTGTTTGATTTCTCTGCTGAAACTGCATCATCTCATCTCATTAGCAATAAAATTATATTCAACATTAAACTTTTGTGTTTTCTTGATATTTTAAAATAAAAACTGATGGATGAGGACTTACTGGAAGTCTCCTCTTCATCACTGATTTATTAAGGGGTAGGCCTGAAAGGGGCAGGTGGGTGTATGACAAGAAAAAAATCACTCATGGGACATGGTGATCAACAGAGAAGGCGCGGGCAGTAGAGGGTGATGTCCTCTGCTGTCCGCAGATAAACGGAAGTGACACCAACAACTCTGTGTATAATGAAGAACCACAAAAGCTGAAATCGTGATCTCACCAGGTTTCAGTCCAAATGCTGGTTGTGCAGCTCCAGGTTTAGTCATGGAGGCAGGAATCTTCTCCCACTGATCCAGACTCTGACTCTCCAAGGGAATCTTCTCTCAGTCTCAAATCCAACAGGAAACAAAACAACCTGCATGTAGCAGAGAAACTTTATTAATAATGTACAATAATTTATGTCACATTCCTACTAAATCTGTAAATGAACGTCAGTTATTCTCTTTTCACTCTTGTAGACCGAGGAACAGTCAAATAAATTCACATTCTTTGTTAAAAGATTTTCTACAATCATTAAAAACAGAAAATTTCTGTAATTTAATAACAGAAATTCTAAAAACTCATAAAAGCACAAAAATGAATCACATTAAATCATTTAAAGCTGGTCCAGTGTTCCACGGCCAGGATGAAAACCACATTGCTCCTCCTGGATCTGAGGTTCGACAATCCGATGAACCCTCCTCTCCAGAACCCCCAAACAGACCTTACCAGGGAGGCTCAGGAGTGTGATCCCCCTGTGTAAACCAGTGGATGGCCCTGAATTTCCTGAAATTAAATGATAAAACTGAAATTGTGCTTTTTGGCTGCCCAGGATCTCCAGAGACTGTTTCTCACCTCATGGGTTCTTTGGCATCTTACTGTAAACCCCATGTTAAAAACCTGGGTGTGTTTATTGATGGCTCTTTTAAATTAACAAGGCAAGTCAGTGCAGTGGTTCAGTCCTGTTTCTTCCATCTGAGACAGCTCCTTAAGGTGAAGCCCCATCTCCCCCGAGGTTGACCTCTCTGCATTAGCCCCTCGTGTAATGACAGTAGTCGCTAACCTAGGGGTAAAACCTGATGCTGCTCTCAGGTTTGACACACAAATTTTGATGGTTGTACGTTCCTGTTTTTTTCAGCTCTGATGGATAGCTAAGATCAAGCGATTGCTGTCGAGGGCCCATTTAGTTAAACTGTTTCACATGCATTGGTACTGTCAGGTCTTGACTACTGTAATGATGTGTATGCTGGTGTGAGCTCGGGTGAATTACCTGACTTCAACTTGTCAGAGTCAAAAGGCAACATGCAACAAAAAAAGTGAAGAATATAAAAGAAGAAAAGTCCTGAGGTGGCACATCACAAATAAATGTAAAATTACATTCTCAATACACACACACACACACACACACACACACACGCACACACACGTGAAACAGGCTCATACAATATTAGTCTGCTGAAGAAAAGCAACTACAGAGTTTCTAAATAAATAAAGTGATAAGATTGACCGTAAGTCTGCAGGTAACTTGTTCCAGTCGTGTGGTGCTTTAACACAAAAGGTGCTTCTTTATTAAACTGGGGAATAACAAATGAAGCTGATCAGTGAAGTGAGTTTGATACCAGGGATTGATAGGGACTAACAGTTATTTCAAATGAGATGAAAAGTCAAAATAGATACATTTGAAAATAAACAAATAATGATATTGTCTCCTATAGCTTTAAAAGAGAGCCATGAAAGGCGTTCATATGGCAGAGGTGGGTTCTGAAAGGACAACGCAGAACAAAGCGACATAGGCTTTTGTAGATAACATCAAGAGAATGAAGACTTGCAACTGAGGAGTTCTGATAAACTATATCAACTTAATCTAAAATTGGAAGCAGAAGCTGAGTTACAATGTGCTTCATACTGTAAGGTCAAGACAGTTATAGATTGATATATAGAGTTTTTAAGCAGCGAGTGACCTTATGAGAGATTAAGTGAATCTAAAGGACAAATCTGGCTCCAGCTACACCTCTTAATGATTGATTTTACCAGATGAGTGTAATTGTGTAAGATCTAGAAAAAGGAAGTTGAGATCCTCATTTGCAGCAGAACTAGAGATATTTCTCCTGGAAAGCATGGAGCCTGTTTTAGATTTATTGAGAAGAAGTTTATTTTGAAATCATGTGTAACTAGTCTCTAAACCAGAGAGGAAGAGTTTCAGCAGCAGGAGGATGAGACCTACAGACACTGTTTATGTGTCGTTTACGGTCTTGATGCTCTTGTTCTGCAGGGAACATGAACCATGGGAGGATAGACAGACCATAATACCAAACACCATCCTTGTACTCACCAGTCTGTCTCCAGCATCTCAGTCCCTGTCTGTCTTCATCCTGTCTGTCTGTCAGTCAGCATGAGCTCCTGGTGTTGAGTGGGAGGTTCAGCTTGTGTTTCCTCAGCTCTGCTGCTGCTGCTTTAGCTGCATCTGTTTTATCTGTAAGTCGTCTCACTTCTACTGCGGCTCTTATGGATGATTTTAGAATCGCTTTCAGGGAACAGAAACATCATCTGTGACCTCAGCGCTGCAGGATAAAAATAACAATTTTTATTTTGGACAAACCAGAAGTAGATTCTCCTCTTCCTCCTTTAACAGGAAGTTTATTCAACACAAAGCTGTGAAACTTGAAGGAAACCAACAGAACTTGTGTTTAAGCAGAGGAGCGAGGACACGTTTATGGTGAGTTTAGAGGATTTTCTGTCAACAACAAATAAAATCACTGATGATTAATAAGTTCCTACGATTGTTTTTGTTTTAGATTTTATTTCAGATTTTATTGTTTTGGCTCTAAAACATTTAACTAAACTATCAATTTATGTTAATTATCTGACTTTTACTGAGAAAATCTGTCATTTTTATTTCAAAAATAAGATTTGAAAACATTTGTAAGAAACAAACATTTATGGTTCTGTATTTTAAAAAGTGGTTCTGCATGCGCGCACGTGTGTGTGCGCGTGTGTGTGTGTGTTTGTGTGTTTTCAGACTGAAATGATAATGATTCGTTCGCAGAGCTCTGACGAAGGTAAGAACATGAATCAGTCGTCCTCAAACAAACAGACCGAACACAACTGGTGTCTTTAGACAATCTTTAACATCCAGAAACATCAGACAGACTCAGGAGGACCGATATCTCCATGACAACAAGACACTAATGTCTACTGTGAATAACTTCCTGTTTTTAACCAGAAAGTCAGATACATTTCAACACATCTGAGTTATTTTTATCTAAAGCTTCTGTAGAATTCATGCAGCAGCTGTTTTCTGGAGACGATGATGGAGCAGATGTTGGTTGCATGTTGTGAGTGGGTCCAGATGTTGATGTGATTCTCCTCTAAATGCTCCTCAGGTGAAGCTGCTGCCTCTCAGCATGAAAAACCAAACAGGAAGTCAAAGCTGCCATCAGAGAGAGTCGTCCTGCTGCTTCTCTGGGCTCTGCTGGCTGCGGCTCTCATCGTTATTTACAGACTCGGTGAGTTTCTCACACTTCATTTTATTCTGATTTAATCTGATTGTAACTTCTGTCTTTTCTTTAATCAGCTTTTGATAAAATTCGAACCAACAAAACTCTCCAAACCCTGAAAGAGGAGAATGAAGCTCTGAGGAGAAACACCTCAGGTGAGACTGTCGGCTTTGAAAGAGTCCACAAGGTTCAGTGTGGAGGTCTGATTCAGGCCCGTCTGCAGCTTCATCACTAATAAGGACAGATTTGATGTTGTTTTATTTTATTTAAGTTGTGAGGTTAAAGAAAAATGAAGATTCTTGTAAAAGTTATTAAATAAATAAAAATGGAAATAATTTTTTTATCCTCAAACAGAAAAAAATCCAAACAGCAAAATGGAGTCTACATGTCCTCCTGCTCCTCCATGTCCTCCTGCTCCTACATGTCCTCCTGCTCCTGAAGTACAAAGTAAGTTGAGGTTTTCTCTTCCTGACCTTTCTGTCCTGTAATGATGTTAAAGAAACATTGATGGAGCCACAGAAACAGGAAGTTAGATTGTAACTGCAGGACAGAAGACGCCTCCTGCTGCCTCCACATCACACAAACATCTACAGAGATTTCCTCCTCCTGGATGAATCCAGTCTTTGTTCTCTTCTGTTCTAAGATCAGCCTTCAGTGAAGTGTGAAGATAACTGGGAGAAACATGGAGACAAGTGTTATTATTTCAGTAACTTTTACTTAACCTGGACTGAGAGCAGAAGTTTCTGTGAGGCTCTGGGAGCAGACCTGGTGAAGATCGACAGCAGAGAGGAGCAGGTATGAAACACTGCTGCAGGTTCATGTTCTCACTGATTTGATCACATCATCATGTTTCTTCATCTGAGCTCAGAAACGTCTCTGAGTCATTTTATCTGCTTTGATTCAGGAGTTCCTGGTGGGAAAAGTGAGAAACTTGAAATGGGTAACAGATAATATTTGGGATGGTTTCTGGATCGGACTGACAGACTCAGAGGTAGAAGGCAGCTGGACCTGGGTGGACGGATCTCCACTGGACACAAGGTCTGATTGTTGTGTGAATATTTCAGTCAGTTTCAGAATTAAACTCAATGAGGCTTTTCTGGATCAGAGTCTCCAGTTTTTAATGAGTTTGTTCTTTTTGTTCATCTGTCAGCATGAAGTTTTGGTTAGAAGGAGAGCCCACTGACTATAAAGGATGCTCTCTTCAAGGAGAGGACTGTGTGACGATTTTGACAAGAAGAGGAGTTAAAGATCTGAACACCTGGAATGATGACATCTGTAGAGTTGCTTACAAAAGTATCTGTGAGAAACCATCAGCAACTGGACTAAGTTCATCTGTTTGTGGCTGAAGTTCAGTTCAGTCTCTGAAACAACCTGAGTCCAGGATCCAGGAGGAGCAGAGATGATATTTGTAGAAAGTTCAGCTCACAAACAGCTGAAGATTCTTTATAAACAGCTTTAAAGAAGCTAAAAGTCTCAGATTTCTCATTTTTATGCTTTTTGTTTGATTTCTCTGCTGAAACTGCTTTGATCCAATAATCCATCTAAGCAGCACCACATGTAGGGCGACAGTGGGAAGAAAAACTCCTGTTGAACAGGAACAAACCTCCAGCAGAACCAGAACAGAACTCAGGAAAGACCGACACCAATAGTGGAGGCAGAACATAAACTTATCAACTAGAAAAAAAGTTTTTCTTTAAAAAGTTAAATATATTTTAGTTACATAGTAAATCTGAACGACAATCTATAAACAAAACGTTTTTCTCTGAAAAAAATTGTCAGGAATTTATCAAACATCAGAGATTTTATTTGTTGTGACAGAAAATCCTCTAAACTCACCATAAACGTGTCCTCGCTCCTCTGTCCAGGTTTACAGCTTTGTGGTGAATTAACTTCCTGTTAGAGGAGGAAGAGGAGGAGTCTTCATCCACTGATCTGGTTTCTCTTTATTTTCATCAAACTGATTATTTATGTTCTGTAACACTGAAGTTTCAGATGATCAGTGTTTATTCACTTGATTCAAATCTGAATTCAGAACTTTTTAATACGTCATTTAACACCTGTGCAGTACCACGTGCTTAGAAATGTACCAAAGTTATCCCGTTGCATAAAGGAGGTGACATTCAGAGCATAAATAATTACAGACCCATATCAATAATTAATAACGTGGTGAAAATGTTTGAGAAAATTATATTTATTCAATTATCTGATCGTCTCTCCAAGCACAATTTACTCTCAGTGTCAGTCAGGCTTTAGGAAACACTTCTCTACCACAGCTCCTCTGGAATTTACAAATGATATTTTGTCTAGGTTTGACAATAACATGTGCTGGTGCCATCTTCCTAGATCTCACCAGAGCATTAGATCTAGTTGATCTCTACCTTCTCCTTGATCAATTATATGCATAATATCATAGATATAGAAAATGCTCTGCAACATGATTTATAGTGTCCAGCAATGGCCATCATCCAGTAAACGTCTTTTAAATAAATCAAAATCACACTCCATGCTGTTCTGTAGGAAAAGCACAAGTAACTCTAGAAATAATCTTAATTTTTATTTTTCGCTTGAACCAGTTGAAACACTTAAATATTTAGGTGTTTGGTTGGATTTTGAGCTATCCTTCAAACACATGTACAATCTATTACAAAGAAACTTAATTTTCATCTAAAAACATATCAATCATTTAATTGTTTCACTCTCCATGTCAGGAAAAGAGTAGTTTCTCAGCTCTTACTAATCCTGGATTATGGTGATATTATTTATCTAAACACTACTGTGACCTGTCTTCACTCCCTTGATGTGGTTTTTAACAGTGTGTCGTTTTATTCTTCGCTGCCCCTGTAGGACTCACTACTGTGGGATGTATGAACAGCTGACTAGGCTCACACTTTCAGCTAGACGTGAATATCACGTCTTTAAATGCATAGGCTATAATTATCCGCTGAACCTAAAACAATATCTTGAACCTTTTAGCTCATCTTACAGCCTTCTTCACAATGATTTTCTTTTTTACAGTTCCTAGAGTCAGCAGAGAGGTAGGGAAATATGCTTCTAATGTAAAAGCTCCAAAAACTGGAACCTTCCTGTCTTCCTGCAGACATTCAGTCTCTCACTTCTTTTCATACTTTCTGAAAGGCAATTTTAACGTATCTTCAGAGTACCAGCTTCTGTAAATGCTACTAATCTTTATTTATTAATTTATTTATTATTTGTGTGTGTGTGTGTGTGTGGGGGGGTGTAATTGTTTTTGGTGATTATTTATTCATTATTATTTTTACAATTATTAAAAAATATTTCTCTACTTCATTAATTTTATATGCTTACGACTGCCTTCTGCTGTTTTTTTGTTTGGTTCTAAGAGGACCCTCAGGAAACGAGACGGTACTTCTCCTGAGGTTACTCCTCTTTAAATAAATGTCAAAATAAATAAATAAATTCCCATAAAGGAGCTGATCAGAAACACAGATGTGGACGTGCTGCCCTCCTCTGGTCTCAGTGAAGTTTTACTTTTATGCTTTAAGATGAGAAAGTTTCATTTTAATGATCACAGGTTAGAAACTTTATTATAAACAACAAAAGTTTATTTAGTTTCAGCAAAAGAAACATTTTCTAAATCACTAGAAAAAATGTCAAATTTTTAAACAAAGTTTAAAGAGAGAATTTATGATTGAATGTTAGTTTTTTATTTATCTAAGTTGATTTTAGTTTTTTAGCTACAGAAAAAGAAAATCAGAGAATATACACGTTTTCTCATCAACACATTTAACATGAAGCTTCAGCTGTTTGTGAGCTGAACTTTCTACAAACATCATCTCTGCTCCTCCTGGATCCTGGACTCAGGTTGTTTCAGAGACTGAACTGAACTTCAGCCACAAACAGATGAACTCAGTCCAGTTTCTGATGGTTTCTCACAGATACTTTTATGAGCAGCACTACAGGTGTGATCATTCCAGCTGTTCAGATCTTTAGCTCCTCTTCTCTTCAAAATCAACGCACAGTCCTCTCCTTGAAGAAAGAATCCTTTATAGTTGTTGGGCTGACCTTTAAACCAAAAATTCATTCTGACAGATGAACAAAAAGAACAAACTCATTAAAAACTGGAGACTCTGATCCAGAAAAGCCTCATTGAGTTTAATTCTGAAACTGACTGAAATATTCACACAACAATCAGACCTTGTGTCCAGTGGAGATCCGTCCACCCAGGTCCAGTTGCCTTCTACCTCTGAGTCTGTCAGTCCGATCCAGAAATCTTCCAAATCCAACACCCAGGTCAAGTTTCTAAATGTCCTCTGCAGAAACTCCTGAACAGTCAAAGCAGATAAAAAGACTCAGAGACGTTTCTGAGCTCAGATGAAGAAACATGATGATGTGATCAAATCAGTGAGAACATGAACCTGCAGCAGTGTTTCATACCTGCTCCTCTCTGCTGTCGATCTTCACCAGGTCTGCTCCCAGAGCCTCACAGGATCTTCTGCTCTCAGTCCAGGGTAAGTAAAAGTTACTGAAATAATAACACTTGTCTCCATGTTTCTCCCAGTTTCCATCCAACTTCAGCCAAACGTGATCTTAGAACAGAAGAGAACAAAGACTGGATTCATCCAGGAGGAAGAAATCTCTGTAGATGTTTGTGTGATTTGGAGGCAGCAGGAGGCGTCTTCTGTCCTGCAGTTACAATCTAACTTCCTGTTTCTGTGGCTCCATCAATGTTTCTTTAACGTCATTACAGAAAGGACAGAAAGGTCAGGAGGAGAAAACCTCAACTTACTTTGCATCCAGAGAGAGCTGTGCTACTCACAATGTTTCCTATTGAAAGATTATTAAAAATATTTATTTATATTTTATTTTATTGCATCAGCAGTGAATATCCTTTGTACTACAGGAGCAGGATGAGATGTAGGAGCAGGAGGAGATGTAGGAGCAGGAGATGTAGGAGCAGGAGGACATGTAGGAGCAGGAGGACATGTAGAAGCAGGAGATGTAGGAGCAGGAGGAGATGTAGAAGCAG
This sequence comes from Aphyosemion australe, assembly GCA_006937985.1. Taxonomy (NCBI): domain Eukaryota; kingdom Metazoa; phylum Chordata; class Actinopteri; order Cyprinodontiformes; family Nothobranchiidae; genus Aphyosemion; species Aphyosemion australe. The sequence continues at coordinate 1,587,075 of SSNS01000138.1, forward strand.
GAGGAGATGTAGGAGCAGGAGGAGATGTAGGAGCAGGAGGACACGTAGGAGCAGGAGGAGATGTAGAAGCAGGAGGAGATGTAGGAGCAGGAGGAGATGTAGGAGCAGGAGGACATATAGAAGCAGGAGGAGATGTAGGAGCAGGAGGACATGTAGGAGCAGGAGGAGATGTAGGAGCAGGGGGAG
>SSNS01000139.1:0-17733 GCA_006937985.1 Aphyosemion australe
AAAAAGAAAGAAAAAAAGTGATAGTATTTAGAAAAAACACAGAATGAACGCTCAAAAGACAGATAATTGATGCTTTTCAAAATGTCTCTTATCACCTTTATGCAGATGACATTCAGTTGTACTGCTCCTTTAAGGAATCTGAGCTCCATAAACTGGCTGAACTACTACAGTGCCTATCAGCGATCACTAGCTGGCTAGAAGATAACTTCCTTCAGTTAAACTCTGAAAAGACTGAATGTCTGATCATTGCCCCTGAGAGCATGGCTCCTCTGATTAGTCAACAACTTGGTCATTTAGCTTCTGCTGTCAAGTCAAACATGAGAAATTTGGGTGTTGTCTTTGACCAATCAATGTCTCTTGAAGGCCACTCAAAAACGCTGGTCAGAAACTGTTTTTATCATTTGAGAAATATCTCCAAACTGCGAAGGTTGGTGTCAAAACATGAGCTTGAAATGGTTCTCCATGCCTTTATCTCCTCCCGTCTAGATTACTGTAACACCCTTTTCACATGTTTTAACAAAAAAGCCTTTGACCGCCTTCAGTTGGTCCAGAATTCTGCAGCGAGGCTCCTAACTGGAGCAAACAGAAGAGCTCACATCACTCCTATTCTGATGTCTCTGCACTGGTTACCCATTAACTTTAGAATTCAATTTAGGATCCTTACTATAACATACAGGGCTCTACATGGTCACGCTCCTCCTTATGTTACTGAACTGTTAAAGCCTTATGCTCCAACCCGAGCCCTCAGGTCCACCAACCAGAACCTTCTAGAAATTCCAAAGACCAGATATAAAAGTCGAGGTGATCGCTCTTTCCAGGCTGTTGCACCCCGACTTTGGAATGAACTTCCTTTATCCCTACGTGTTACTGACAGTCTGGACACCTTTAGAAAGCAGCTGAAGACCCTTTTGTTTAAAACTGCTTTTATTTAAATCTTTTGTTTTATTCGTTTTTTTCTAACTTGTATTTATAATAATCTTTCATTTGTTTTATCATTTTTATAATTTTATGACTTTCTGTTTTCTGATTTTTAATGATTTTATGATATTCTGTTGTTTTGTTTTAAGATCATTTTATGATGACTATCTTGTGTTTTGTTGATCTTTGTGAAGCACTTTGTGATTCTTTTTCTGTGATAAGTGCTATACAAATAAAATTTACTTACTTACTTACTACTCTTAGAAAAACAGTTACAAGTTTTACATAGATATGGTTTCTCACCTGTGTGTTTTCATGTGTTTAGTCAAGTTACTATTCTGAGAAAAACATTTACCACAGGTTCTACATCTAAATGGTTTCTCACCTGTGTGAGTTTTTATGTGACTAGTCAAGGTACTATTCTGAGAAAAACATTTACCACAGGTTCTACATCTAAATGGTTTCTCACCTGTGTGAGTTCTCATGTGAATAGTCAAGTTACTATTCAGAGAAAAACATTTACCACAGGTTCTACATCTAAATGGTTTCTCACCTGTGTGAGTTCTCATGTGAATAGTCAAGTTACTATTCAGAGAAAAACATTTACCACAGGTTCTACATCTAAATGGTTTCTCACCTGTGTGAGTTCTCATGTGAATAGTCAAGTTACTATTCAGAGAAAAACATTTACCACAGGTTCTACATCTAAATGGTTTCTCACCTGTGTGAGTTCTCATGTGAATAGTCAAGTTACTATTCAGAGAAAAACATTTACCACAGGTTCTACATCTAAATGGTTTCTCACCTGTGTGAGTTGTCATGTGACTAGTCAAGTGACTACTCTTAGAAAAACAATTACCACAAGTATTACATAGATATGGTTTCTCACCTGTGAGTTTTCATGTGTTTAGTCAAGTTACTATTATGAGAAAAACATTTACCACAGGTTCTACATCTAAATGGTTTCGCACCTGTGTGAGTTCTTATGTGTTTAGTTAAAACACACTTGTAACTGAAAAAGTTCCCACAGATTTGACATGAAAACGATCTCTTAACTCTATAAGCCCTCTTGTGCCTTTTTAGTTTCTGACTGTCTACACCGTCTCTGTGATCTTTGGTTTGTTGACGTCTTTTATTTTGTGTCAGTTTTTCATTGCTGTTTGATTCTGAGTTTTCATTCCTGCATCCATCCTGATCTTGGTTCTCAGCATCAGTAGAACTCTGACACAAGGGTTGGTTCCTGTTTAGTTCTGGTTCACAGCCATCTGTTTCTTCAGAAGGAGAAGTCACCATGAAGGAAACATTTTCCTGCTTCAGAATGAACGGCCCTTCATGCTGACTGATACAGAGTTCCTGCTGTTCCTCTTTGATCAGTGGAGGTTCTGGTTCCTTCTGGTCCAAACTGGAGATGATCTCCTGGTTAGAGAGCTGCTGGTCAGTCAGAACCTCCTCCCTTTCCCAGCCATGATGCTGTGGAAGTTCTGGACAGGTTAAAAGAGAAAAGAAAACATTGATTAATGAAACAATTAGGGCCATCAATCAACACATTTTTAAGTTCTGTGATCAATCCCTGGGTTCTCTCTTAGAGATAAGGTGAGAAGCTCGGTCATCCAGGAGGGGCTCGGAATAGATACACTGCTCCTCCACATCGAGAGGAGCCAGTTGAGGTGGCTTGGACCTCTGATTAGGTTGCCTCCTACACGCCTCCCAGTTGAGATTTTCCGGGCACGTCCAACCGGGAGGAGACCTAAAGGAAGACCCAGGACGAGCTGGAGGGACTGTTTCTTGGCTAGCCAGGGAACAACTTGGGATTTCCCTGGAGGAGCTGGCCCAAGTGGCTGCAGAGGAGGATGTCTGGGCCTCTCTGCTTAGGGTGCTGCCCCCGCAACCCGACTCCAGATAAGCTGATGAAAATGGATGGAGTGGTGGATGGATCAGTCCCATGAGTTTCATAGTTAACTCACGATTAACTGCAAATTCATTACAAATCATAAATTTACCACAGCATGACATTTTTGATGTGTTTGAGTTTTTAGTGAGCAACCAACAGACCTTCAAAACAAGAGAAAATGCATTTAGTGGCTTCACGTCCTTCTCCGAATTGTACTTTCTGCTTCTTGTTTTGCTGCTCTTGTGTGTCTTCTGCTTGTTTCTTTCTCACACTCTTTTCTATGCTCAACAAAAAGCAGAAAGTAAAAAAAAGAAATCTGCCATATTATATCACTGCACAAGAGAGAGACTGTCATCTGCGAGGAGAGCTGGAGACGGCTTATGGTAGAGAAATGAACATTCATTTCACAGGCAACAGCTCTGGCAGACATTCCTGCAGTCAGCATGCCAATTGCACGCTCCCTCAAAGGTTGCGACATCTATGGCATTGCACTGTTCGATGAAACTGCACATTTCAGGGTGGCCTTTTATTGTGGGCAGTCTAAGACACACCTGTACATTATTCATGCTGTCTGATCAGCCCCTTGATATGCCACACCTGTGAGGTGGGATGGATTATCTTGGTAAAGTGCTCACTAACCCCCAAATTCCACTATCTCCGCTACGCTACGCTCCGGCACGAACTCCGCAGCAAAAATGGTCCCTTTGTAGTCAATCAGAGCACTACTACTCAGCCATCGATTCTATTTTTGCCGGACGCCGGAGAACCTCCGCAGTCAATGTACAGAAATCACAACCTCCCAACAGGAAAGTGAGCAAACACAACTTCCGTTATTTCAAAATAAATCGATAAATAAAAAGAACTGTATTTGAATTTGGGGGTAACACACATGTACAGATTTCACAACAATATGTGAGTCATGGGTGTTTTGTGCATGTGGTTTCAGATGTTTGAGTTCAGCCCATGAAAAAAGGGAGCAAAAACAAAAGTGTTGAATTTGTATTTTTGTTCAGTGTAGAATAGTTTGTTTTGTTCAGCCCTTGGTTCTAGTATCTTGTTTTATTGTTATCTGGTTCAGTCTTGTGTTTTGGTATTACCTTCCATGCCTCAGTCAACTAGTCACACCTGTAGGCCATCATCATCAGTAATCATCACACCTGCTCCTTCTTCACTCTCCTGTCTATTTAAACCAGTTCCATTCTCAGCTCATGGTCAGGTCCTTGTGTGTATGTTGCCTTCATCCCTGTGTTTACTCCTGATGGTTTTGTTCCTGCTCCAGACCACTGCTTAATAAACACTTTTTTACTTTTGAAACCATACCTGGCTGCCTCTGGATTAGGAATGCACCGATCAGATCTTCATATCTGTATCGGTACAGATATAGAAGAAAATTCTTGATCGGGTATCGGAGGCTATGGACCCGATCCATAAGAAGTGATCTATTCAGTATATTTCTATGTGCTGAGTGACGACGTCATGCGCTACAGCCCCACGCTGCAGCATGATAGCAGAGTTCAACGAGCCACGGCTGCAAATAGTATCACTCATGAACTTATTACTTTAAACCGGAAGATAGTGGAAAGGTGTAACTTTTGGGTGTTTCTAGTGAAATTTTCGGAGTTTATAAAGTTTGAAAATCGCCTCCAGCCGGGACGCTCCCAACGGAGGGAGGAGACAAGCGGAGCTCACAGAGGGCGAATATTAGAGAGTAAAAAGAGTAATCAGGCTGAAGGTCCCATTGAGATTAAAAACCTCATTTTCAAGGGAGTCCTGGCCAAGAGGCAGCAAACGTTATTTACAAAACTTTTCAGTTGCAGACATGTTATGTACAGAATTACAGAAGGCAGTTACAACACAGAGAATCTGTCTCAAGGGCTCTCAGTCTGGTTTTAAATGTATTCAAGGAGATGAGCTCGGTTAGTTTCCAGTTTTCCTGCTGATTCACCCGTCATCAAGCTCTGCAGAAGCCTGTTAGTCACCTACTGATTAAAATCAGGTGTGTTGGAACAGGGAGAAAACTAAAACATTCTGGATAGGAACCCCCCCCCCCCCCAAGGAAATATAAAGTCTAATCCGATTATTCGATTGATTACTTTGGCATATTAATCGATTATTATAATCGATAGCTGCAGCCCTGTATGAATGCACATAAACACAACACAGCACAACAATGGCAGCAGTGTTGAACATTCTGCTCAGTCGTGGGTTTTTCCTCAGACTCTGAACCCAGAAACAACTTCAGGCAGCGAGACAGCGGGCAGGAAGCTCTGGAGTCAGTTCCTGATCGGCCTACCCAGCGTCTCAGCCGATCATGGTCAACAGTTTCAAAAGCCATAGTGAGGTCCAGCAGAACCACAGAACATTCTCCATCACAGCGAGCCAAAAGAAACGACTATAGAAAATATGTACGAACCCTCCGTGATATCACCCAGAAGTTTCTGAGGAGCTGAATTTGTAGCCCAAAGGGCGGTTACCATCACCGCCATCTTGCGAGCGTCACGTCTCGACACTTCCAGACAATGCAAAAATGTCCAAAGAGGTGGAGCCAAGAGCAAGGCTCTGAGGATGTGAGTCAGCCAGTACTCTGCCAGCTACAAGCTAACTGAGCTAACTGAAGCTAACGGAGGTTTGCAGGCGCTTTTAGCTAGAAAACTGCAGTTAAGCCACTGTAACATGAAGCATGCATCCACTCACCAAGCTGATGAAGCTGTGAGAACAGAGGTTTCTCGTCATCATCCTCACTCTTTATAGAAACAGAGACTGGAAACCTGGCAGCATCAGTCTCCTCCTTCAAATGGAGATGCTCTCCCTCCAGACTGGTCCAGAGTTCCTCCTTTTCCTCCTTTATGTGGAGGTGTTCTGGGTCCTGCTGGTCCACACCAGCACTCAGTTGTTCAGGAGCTTCTTCTTTAACCAGCACCATCTGTTGAACATCTGTAGAAACACAGAAACATGTGATCATGTGACTTACCGACCACCGGGTCTCTGCAGGCTGCACAGGATGAGTGACAGGCTGGTATGATCAGCACTGGAAGGTATTAACTGAATTATTCACAGAGATCTCTACTTAATACTAACGTAGAGATATAATAAACAACTTGTATAATAATGTTAGGAGCTGATGTTCTATCTGCAGTGTAACTAAACCAGCTGGCATCATCACAGAGAAAAGGCTCTCTACTAGGGGTGCACGATAGTGATGTGCGAGTCATGAACGAATCGTTCAATACTCAAGAATCACTTTACTGACTCACGAATCACGAGTCACAATCCCAACTGACTCATTTACTGACTCGTCCCTGTTACTGTTAGCAAACTAATTTCATTAGTAGAGATATATCTAGCTTATCATTAAAATTGTGGAAAAAAATAACAGCCAATTTCTTAATAAAAGCATTTCCTTACCTGCTCTGGCCTGGAAGCTCATTAGTTCCCTGCTAACAGCACGTTCGAATCACTACCGGAGTCCCGGCTCACCCCCTCCCTTCCTGAAAGCTAGCTTAAAATGTCCAGTGCTAAATCATAGCATGAACGAATCATTCATTCAGAGTCACTCACCCCCTCCCTCGCAGGTTTCATCTCAAACGAGTCACTCATTGGAGTGGAGGCTCGCAGTACCGCTAACCTGGCTCAGCTCATGAGTCATGACTCACGCTGTTCGCGGTACGGATCACTCACTACTCCCAACCGAGTTTCAGCTCATAGGAGTCCCCCAGTGGAAGCTCGTGTAATTACATACGAATCACTAACCCCTAACCTTGCTCAGCTCATGAGTCATGACTCACGCAGCTCGCGGTACGGATCACTCACTACTCCCACCCGGGTTTCAGCTCATAGGAGTCCCCCAGTGGAAGCTCGCGGTACTACAAGCTCACTCACCTCTCCCCCCTGGCTGTCAGCTGCAGAAACTCAGGCTGTTACAGGGGAAGAGTCGCTCCTTCACCTGAGCTGGACTTTGATAGTGTGACTGACACCATATTCAGTCTACACCTTTTTCTTTTTGCAAAGATAATAAGCAGACTAAAGAAAAAATATAATATTTCAGTTCCACCACTATTTTAAAAAATGAATTTCAGTGTATAAAATTGATAGTTTTTTTCAATCACTCATCTTAGCAGTAGGATTTACATAGAAAGAGGAGCAAATTAAGTTTGAATGAAAATGTAGATTTTTTATTTTTTTTTGCATTCTGGGCAACTGACTCAGTGACTCAAATGACTCGAAAACCCGATTCATTTTGGTGAGTGACTCATTCAAACTCGATTCAGTAAAAAGAATCGAGTTTACCATCACTAGTGCACGATATATCAGCATCAATATTGGTGTATGTCTGATATGTGACACCAGGCAATTGACATTTGTGATTTTGTTTGACTGAACCTAATTGAAAAACTCAGGATTCACATCGGGAGCATCTGCAGCGTGTTATGGCAGCGGCACGTCTGTGTGTCAGCTAGAAGCCATTATAGTCTATGGTTGACTCACACCAGACGCTGCTGAAGATAGGATTGGGTTCTGCTGTTGCTGTGACTCATCTGGACGCGTCCAGCTCCACAGCTAGCATAGAGCTAGACAGGAAATCACACACGGTGTAAAAGCATGCTGTAAATTTCTCTAACCATGTAAACAGAACATCTTTACCAGTGACCTAACGGCTTATCTACTTTAGAGGAAAGAAACGATGTGTTTTTCAGCAGGAATGAGGTTTTTATCCTGGCAGAGGAGACTCAGCATTATGAATGAGGAAGTATTTATGGTTCTGAGTTTATTTGTTTAATAAATAAACTCAGAGATATTGGAGGAATAGAGTTTTTTGATCCCAGAGTGGGAAAATTCACTGGTTAGGAAACACTTAGAGAATAGGAACAATAATACAGGTAAATACACAAAGGCAGCAGGCTGTTAATCTAACCTTTAGTAGTTAAAATAATGAATAAAGATAGAAAACTCACACACACACGCACACACACACACACACACACACACACACACACACACACACACACACACACACACACACACACACACACACCAGTACCTGTGTCCATGCTGTCCAGAAGCCACGATGACCCAGTCCCAGCTGATGGATGATCCTGAAGTGGTAGCAGGTTTCCTTTAGCCGTGTTTAGCTAACAGCTGCAATAGAAACAAAGCAGGAGAGCTGATTAAGATGCTGCTTCAGAAGAACGCAGGAGATGAAAGACCCAACGCTTTGGTTCTGATCAGCTGAGGACACATCCAGTCTGGAAAAGAGGACCTTTGGTCACCAGAGTTCACGGAGTAGAGCTAACCGCTTTTTTCTCCAGAGTCACATTCAGATTCGGGGCTTTTCCGTCGGAGAGTGTGAGCAGGATGGATCAGAGAGCTAGCGAGCAGCGATCCTGCATCATGATGACCAACTCAAATAGGGAACCTCTTCAATCTGAAGAAAGCAGCTAAACGAGACAAGGATGAAGTTAGCTTCCGATTCGGGAAATAACTAAAGGGCAATTGCACTCAATTTTTCTCTACTCTGACCATCTTTAATCAGCTCTAGCTCCCACACTACAACACGTATTCTCTTCAAACCAGTGCTGGATTATTCTACACTAATAGCAGATTACATAAAACATAGTTTGTGATTTGTGAAAACTTTTTCTGATTTGTGAAACTTCAAAGAAGCCAGATTTATGCATTTTTTTAGCATCTGGCCCACACTGGAAGTGGTCTGGCAGAATAAAAAAACAGGGAGTGGAGATGTAGGAGTTGCACAGAGGACCATCAAAACAACTCTTCAAAATAAAGCCAAGATGCTAAAAAAACGCATAAATCTGGATTTTTTGAAGTTTCACAAATCAGAAAAAGTTTTCACAAATCACAAACTATGTTTTATGTAATCTGCTATTAGTGTAGAATAATCCAGCACAGGTTTGAAGTGAATACGTGTTGTAGTTTTGGAGCTAAAATTGAGTGCAATTGCCCTTTAGTTATTTCCCGAATCGGAAGCAGGAATCGGAAGCCAACTTCAGCCTCGTCAAAAAACGAGCGCGTTTCTCAGAGAGGCCAAAGGAACAGCAGCAGATCCAGAGGGCAGGAAGTCTAGAGAAAAGCTGAACTCACCGCTTTCTCACCTGGAGCTCCGATGGTCACGAAGACCGCAGAAGATCTTCTCTGCTTCTGGAAACAACTCCACCAAGTTGTTGAGGAGGATGTTCTGTTATATATCCATAAAACTGAATATGTCGGAGAGACACTCACGACAGACACCACGAGGCGTTCGTTCTCTTAACAGGAAGTTCCTTTATTGATTCACACTCTTAATGTCCTACCAGAAACAGTGCTCCTCACTAGACGTTCCTACCCAACACACCCAGCTGATACCATAGACGATAGACCCCTCGCGACCCATAGACATAATAGTTGATAGACCCCTCGTGGCCGCTATTGCCTATGGGCGCTAACGAGCGGTGGCGCCGCCATCTTGGATCGGTCGCGCCCCCCCTCCCTTTGCAGAGACATTGAAGTGTCAGCATGTTAAATCAACCATAACTCCTTGAATACTGAACCGATTTTGATGCAGTTTTTTTCACTGTAAACTTCACACATGTAGCTCTGATACAGGACACATGTTTGAGCGTTTTTAATCATAATGGGTTTGCTGTGGGTACATATGGGACTCCCACTGCCTAATGACAAAACCTATAGAAAAAAAGGATCAAACACATAAAAATCACTGTCAAACAATGAGAATCACAATAATTGAAAAAGGACTATATATCAAGTGTGAGATCTATGGTAGGTATTTATAAAAAACACACTTAATATATGATAGAGAAGCAGTACTACTCAGCCATTTTAATAAACAATATATTCAATATAATTCTTATAACAATTTAAATAAATGAGTGTTTCATATAAATATAGTACCAATATAACTCAAAGAGAGGGTGAGAGAGACAACCAAAACAAAGTCTGAATGACAAGAAATCGACAAACCATCTGTCAGAACTGACTGCTTAGTGATATTCTGGTTCTGTTGTATATTTGTGTGTAGCTGAAACTATAACGCTCCACCTGTGAGAATAAAACTGTAAGACTTGTTTTCAATACTCAGACATCAATTCTGATTACTTTACAGCCAAACAGCACACAGGGAGAAAGAGAGAGAAAAAAATAAATAACTGCTTAAAGGAGTTAGTTTTATTTGTTTTGTCTTAATTTATCTGTTACTTGTGTTGAGAATGTTTTAAAATATCATTAGTTTTTCTTCTTTTATACCCTTTCTCGCCAGCCACGCTGTGGAGTACTTGGATGCATGTGATGGAGCATTGTCCTGCATGAAAACCATGTTTTTCTTGAAGGTTGCAGACTTCTTCCTGTACCACTGCTTGAAGAAGGTGTCTTCCAGAAACTGGCAGTAGGACTGGGAGTTGAGCTTGACTCCATCCTCAACCCGAAAAGGCCCCACAAGCTCATCTTTGATGATACCTGCCCAAACCAGTACTCCACCTCCACCTTGCTGGCGTCTGAGTCGGACTGGAGCTCTCTGCCCTTTACCAATCCAGCCACGGGCCCATCCATCTGGCCCATCAAGACTCACTCTCATTTCATCAGTCCATAAGACCTTAGAAAAATCAGTCTTGAGATATTTCTTGGCCCAGTCTTGACGTTTCAGCTTGTGTGTCTTGTTCAGTGGTGGTCGTCTTTCAGCCTTTCTTACCTTGGCCATGTCTCTGAGTATTGCACACCTTGTGCTTCTGGGCACTCCAGTGATGTTGCAGCTCTGAAATATGGCCAAACTGGTGGCAAGTGGCATCTTGGCAGCTGCACGCTTGACTCTTCTCAGTTCATGGGCAGTTATTTTGCACCTTGGTTTTTCCACACGCTTCTTGCGACCCTGTTGACTATTTTGAATGAAACGCTTGATTGTTCGATGATCACGCCTCAGAAGCTTTGCAATTTTAAGTGTACTGCATCCCTCTGCAAAATATCTCACTATTTTTGACTTTTCTGAGCCTGTCAAGTCCTTCTTTTGACCCATTTTGCCAAAGGAAAGGAAGTTGCCTAATAATTATGCACACCTGATATAGGGTGTTGATGTCATTAGACCACACCCCTTCTCATTACAGAGATGCACATCAGCTGATGTGCTTAATTGGTAGTAGGCCTTCGAGCCTATACAGCTTGGAGTAAGACAACATGCATAAAGAGGATGATGTGGTCAAAATACTCATTTGCCTAATAATTCTGCACTCCCTGTATAGAAAAAATAACAGGTTTAATAAAAACAATGAACTGTTCTAAAAGAGAAAGCATAAAAGATTTGCATAAAAGCAGATTTAAATAAAAGGGCAAAGCCACAAAAAATGATCATGAATTAAAACATTTTTTTATCTGTGTCAAACTAGGCTAGTATACTGTTAATGCATCAAGGATTAAATGTTGTTAAAATCTCTTTTCTTAACTGTATGAATTCTCATGTTGAGTCAGGTGACTTTGGTGAGGAAAACATTTAACAAACACATTTAATGAAAAAATATCAAGTGTGAAATTTTACATGAGAAGTTAAAGAAAATGTTTGGCTGAATCTCGCTCTACAGATCAAACATGGAAAAGACTTTTCACCATGTTCACCAGTGTTGCCAAGTGCCTCTGACAGAAAGTAGCTGAAGTTCACCCAGATGTCGCCAGATGACGTCACACGCTAATTTGCACATTGATGACATCATCACGCAACATTGGCGTTCATTTTCCCTCAACATCTAAAATGAAAACAAAAATATATATATATGACTGTAATCACACATTTGACTTGAATGAACTCATCTGCAGACGTTTTTTAACCCACAGCACTTTTCCTTTTTTAGGGTCTGAAATATTTTGTTTCTCAGAAATTTTGGTTTCTGAGGGTGTCATGATATAATAGCATCCCCGCGTCACTGAAGGAAATTCCGATGAGCCAGAGCTGCGTGTGTTAACGGGACAGTGGTTCAAACTCCCGCTGACTCTATTTGCCAAATGCAGGCAGGACCAAAGTGCCTGACGGCTGCAGACCGAGAGGCAGCAGATACACGCCTGTCCCGTCTCTAACAGTAGAAGCATGAATCAGCACCAGGCCTAAATCAGTGGTCTCCAGCTCTGCAGCTGTACCTTTCTCGTTGGCCCGGCCTAGAAAGGCTTATGATTGGTCAGTCTATGTAACGTGATCATCCTCACGCACATGCGCAGATCATTGTCTTTCCTGGCTCATGGAAAGATGGTGCGGAGCACAAACTGGGTTTTTTGCTAATCTGTCTCTAGGAACAAATGTCTCTGTGGGTGACAGTGATGACCTTTGTTCCTTTGCATGGGTAGAAGGAGAGCTCAACTCATTTTGACAATATGTCCAAGAAAGTTTTACAGAAAGTAGCAAAGAGTCCTTAGAAAAGGTTTGTTGCTAGCTGCTGTTTGGAATAAAAAGTTGTGTGTGTGTGTGTGTGTGGGGGGGGGTTCAAAAAGTGGTTAGGGAACAGCATCGAAGTCGCTGAGTTAGCAACACTGATGTTGAGTTCTCATGTGACCAGTCAAGTGACTACTCTGAGAAAAACATTTACCACAGGTTTTACATAGATATGGTTTCTCACCTGTGTGAGTTCTCATGTGATTAGTCATGTGACTACTCTTAGAAAAACATTTACCACAAGTTTTACATCTAAATGGTTTCTCACCTGTGTGAGTTCTCATGTGAATAATCAAGTTACTATTCAGAGAAAAACATTTACCACAAGTTCTACATCTAAATGGTTTCTCACCTGTGTGCGTTCTCATGTGACTAGTCAAGTCTCTATTCTGAGAAAAACATTTACCACACGTTTTACATCTAAATGGTTTCTCACCTGTGTGAGTTCTCATGTGACTAGTCAAGTTATTATTCTGAGAAAAACATTTACCACAGGTTCTACATCTAAATGGTTTCTCACCTGTGTGAGTTCTCATGTGACTAGTCAAGTTACTATTCAGAGAAAAATATTTACCACAGGTTCTACATCTAAATGGTTTCTCACCTGTGTGAGTTCTCATGTGACTACTCAAGTGACAACTCTTAGAAAAACATTTACCACAAGTTTTACATCTAAATGGTTTCTCACCTGTGTGAGTTCTCATGTGACTAGTCAAGTTACTATTCTGAGAAAAACATTTACCACAAGTTTTACATAGATATGGTTTCTCACCTGTGTGAGGTTTCTCACCTGTGTGAGTTTTCATGTGTTTAGTCAAGTTACTATTCTGAGAAAAACATTTACCACAGGTTCTACATTTAAATGGTTTCTCACCTGTGTGAGTTCTCATGTGACTAGTCAAGTGACAACTCTTAGAAAAACATTTACCACAAGTTTTACATCTAAATGGTTTCTCACCTGTGTGAGTTCTCATGTGTCTAGTCAAGTGACAACTCTTAGAAAAACATTTACCACAAGTTTTACATCTAAATGGTTTCTCACCTGTGTCAGTTCTCTTGTGACTAGTTAAAACACACTTGTGACTGAAAGATTTCCCACAGATTTTACATGAAAACGATCTCTTATCTCTGTAAGCCCTCTTGTGCCTTTTTAGTTTCTGACTGTCTACACCGTCTCTGTGATCTTTGGTTTGTTGACGTCTTTTATTTTGTGTCAGTTCTTCATTGCTGTTTGATTCTGAGTTTTCATTCCTGCATCCATCCTGATCTTGGTTCTCAGCATCAGTAGAACTCTGACACAAGGGTTGGTTCCTGTTTGGTTCTGGTTCACAGCCATCTGTTTCTTCAGAAGGAGAAGTCACCATGAAGGAAACATTTTCCAGCTTCAGAATGAACGGCCCTTCATGCTGACCGATACAGAGTTCCTGCTGTTCCTCTTTGATCAGTGGAGGTTCTGGTTCCTTCTGGTCCAAACTGGAGATGATCTCCTGGTTAGAGAGCTGCTGGTCAGTCAGAACCGCCTCCCTTTCCCAGCCATGATGCTGTGGAAGTTCTGGACAGGTTAAAAGAGAAAAGAAAACATTGATTAATGAAACAATTAGGGCCATCAATCAATACATTTTTTAAGTCCTGTGATCAATCCCTGGGTTCTCCCTTAAAGATAAGGTGAGAAGCTCGGTCATCCAGGAGGGGCTTGGAGTAGATCCACTGCTCCTCCACATCGAGAGGAGCCAGTTGAGGTGGCTCAGACCTCTGATTAGAATGCCTCCTACACGCCTCCGAGTTGAGGTTTTCCGGGCACGTCCAACTGGGAGGAGACCTAAAGGAAGACTCAGGACGAGATGGAGGGACTGTTTCTTGGCTGGCCAGGGAACACCTTGGGATTTCCCTGGAGGAGCTGGCCCAAGTGGCTGCAGAGGGGGATGTCTGGGCCTCTCTGCTTAGGGTGCTGCCCCCGCAACCTGACTCCGGATAAGCTGATGAAAATGGATGGAGTGGTGGATGGATCAGTCCCATGAGTTTCATAGTTAACTCACGATTAACTGCAAATTCATTACAAATCATAAATTTACCACAGCATGACATTTTTGATGTGTTTGAGTTTTCAGTGAGCAACCAACAGACCTTCAAAACAAGTGAAAATGCATTAAGTGGCTTCACGTCCTTCTCCAAATTGTACTTTCTGCTTCTTGTTTTGCTGCTCGTGTGTCTTCTGCTTGTTTGTTTATCAAACTCTTTTCTATGCTCAACAAGAAACAAGAAGCAGAAAGTACAAAAAAAATCTGCCATATTATATCACTGCACAAGAGAGAGACTGTCATCGGTGAGGAGAGCTGGAGACGGCTTATGGTAGAGAAATGAACATTCATTTCACGGGCAACAGCTCTGGCAGACATTCCTGCAGTCAGCATGCCAATTGCACGCTCCCTCAAAGGTTGCGACATCTATGGCATTGTGCTGTTTGATGAAACTGCACATTTCAGGGTGGCCTTTTATTGTGGGCAGTCTAAGGTAGAGCCCGACCTTTAGCATTTTTTCATCATCGGCATTGGCTGATAAACTTCTTTAGAAGAGCCGATTTAAAGTCAGGCACCTCCGCGGGCAGCCCACTGCTTTGAAAGCTGGCGAAGGACCCCAATCCAAAACACAGAGGAGTTTTTTTTTCTGAGTAAAAGGTAAGGCTTCTCTTTTGGTGTTTTTAAACCCTACAGCTGTATATTTTGTGTGAATTTAAAGTAAAATATGAAATAATACTTCGCTGAGTGAAAAAAAACAACGAGCCGTCAGAACCGCCGTTAACTGGCAGAATGCTGCTAATGTTCGCTAGCTTGTTGTCAACTTTACTGTCTTAGACTATCAGCTGCTTGTTTGTTTAACATATTAGCTCCAGGTTTATAGATTAAATTGTTTTCCTGTATGGAAGTCGGAGAATTTCACTCTGAGCGCGGAGGAGAGGAGGAGAGGGAGGAGACTCTCGGAGCCGCAGCTTAGCCTGCACTCCCCCCCCTCCTTCCCCCGCAGACACCGGTGTTCAGAGTTCGGGACTTCTCTCGTGGGTCGGTGCGGAGCACGTAGTTTGCGTTGCAGTCTTTATTTGAATGGCACATTGAACAGAAAAACACAGAAAATGGTCGCTATATAAATACAGCCTCTGTGTTTTTCTCTGTTTAGCGTGTAATCTGTGATCAGACACAGCCGAGAGTGTGACTAGAGACCATTTTTAATTCGTACGGTTTGTTTCCACATAAAATCTGTCCATCAACAGTCAGTAACACTAGTGAATAGTTAAGCTTGGTTTATGCTTGACGCATGTACATTCCGCGTGGAAATGAGACGCACGGATGGAACGCGCATCGGACTTTGCAGCGTTTATAGTTCCTTCCTACCTTCTGCAGCTTGTCTCCGCTGTGAGCCAATATTCTCCCAGAGTGCTGGGTGGCATGTAGACTCTACGGCATGCATTAAAACACTACACCATAGTAGAAGTAGAAATCACTGATGTTTTACATTTTTTTACTGCTTCCTCGTCTTTTCCGAGTGTGACAGCAATTTTACTCCACAAATTATTAACATTATTTTGATCACAGTGATCTTTATGGGCTGAATAATAGAGATGTTTGTATTTACGAACCTCCGCCACTACGAGCTCTTACAGTCCACCATGTTTTTCCGCGCCAGACCGTCCGCGTAGTTAGAAAATTTACTATGTACGCTGTGCGGAAACCTTGGGCCGCGCGGAGGACACGTGGAGGGGCGTGGTTGCTAAAATGACGTAATTTTGCCACGCGGAGCCTTGCGGACCTCGCGGACGCGTCAAGCATAAACCAACCTTTAGGATGCACTTTTATTAATTGATGAGTGTGATTGTTCAAACGTTTCTCTAATATTTATTATATTATAGACTGTAATGTGCTGAGTTCTTTGTTGCTGGAGTTCTCCTCTGTTCTTTCTGACTGAACTGATGGATGGATGGATGGATGGATGGATGGATGGATGGATGGATGGATGGATGGATGGATGGATGGATGGATGGATGGATGGATGGATGGATGGATGGATGGATGGATGGATGGATGGATGGATGGATGGATGGATGGATGGATGGATGGGTCAACAAAAGTCAGATCTAGGCAGCAACACCAAGGAAAGCAAAGTGTGATATCAAGCAGGATGCTGGTGAGCTGGAGATGAAAAAGGTAAAAACAGGGTTCTTACACTTTTTCCACTGACAAATTCAAGCACTTTTCAAGCATTTTCAAGGTAAATTTTCAAACTTTTCAAGCACCACACGGCAAAGACAAAACACTACATTAGGACTCAAGAGGACAGTTTCACCTCACTATCATATGAATTTATTACTGTTATATAATAGAGATGATCTTATCCGATCACAGGATCAAAAATCAGGCCTGATCACGTGATTTTAAATGACTGGAATCAGGTGAAAAAGATTAGCTATAACCTTATAAAGCAACTAGCGTGACCTTAATTTATCCTCAGATAGAAATTTTCAAACGAAATGACAATGACTTAGTTTTAATTTTAACCTGTCTGCTTTTAGTTCTAGTCTGTTACCTTAAAACCAAACACCCTGCTCTCCCAGTTCACAGCAGCAACTCGGACAAAAACACACAGCCATCTGACACTCAAGATACACTAAAAGACAAAGAGAAACTGTCTACTGACAGCAAAAACACAGCCAAGATAGCCAATCACACTGTATGACTCTGGTTGCAAAAGTTGGTTTTTGCAGTCTCCTAGAGCCACGATATCAGCCGTGTTGTGCAAGGAAGAGCGAGCCTGCGGGCCGTAACATGGATACAGTCATAGTAATGCTTATTGCAAAACACTGCCACATACTATTTAAACAATTTGAATTATGAGCAATGAGGCTATTATCAAACATATTCCTAATATTAACACATTTATTATCAATGTTCTTCCTGACAGAGTGATGTTTTTTAGCAGCTAATCTGAGGAAATTACATGAAAACAGGAAGTTGAGGCCTGTTAAAAGACAAATTTCTGTTACTGTTTGGTTTCAGACAAATAAAGTATTCTATTATATTCCAAGTTACAAATAAATAAATCTGAAAGGACAACTTGGATGTTTTCTACTTTCTTCTTATTAACTGAATGCATTGCTGAGGTGTTGGATTGGGACTTGGTATCAAAATCCTATGACACGGATCGGGGGCAAAAAAATGTGATCAGAACATAATTATAAATATTATCTTGTAATATTCCACAAAGCAGGGACAAAGTAAATAAAAACATCACATTTTACATTTTGAAATGTGTCTAAGGTCAAGTTCTGCTCCTACTTTTGCAGCTCTTATAGAAGCTGTGTTTAAAATCCTGCTCCTGCTAAATTTCAGACTATTACCACCCATTACTGAAATATCTGATCACAACCCTCCCTCCATCTGCAGAACCATTAATTGATGAAAATAAATAATTATACTCGATGAACAAATAGGGATTGTATTTCTGCTAGTAAAAATAG
>SSNS01000139.1:19350-57476 GCA_006937985.1 Aphyosemion australe
TGTTGATATATTTAGTTTGAATTGTGACTAGAAAGAATATGACCTGGACTAGGATTAATTATATTGTTTCTATGTAAAATAGGAATTACTAGCTTTTGATTAAATGATAAAATGGCTTGCCACGTAACTCGGGTCTGCTTTCTCAGCCAAACACGGTCCATGCTTCTGCTCACAAATAGATGCCATGAACGACAAGGTGCTTCATTAAATTACTGGTATTTACATGTTTAGTGACAAACCTGAACACAGTTAGCTCTGCTGCTGTTTACTTTCCCAGATGCAGTCAAAACTTTGATTTTTTTCGGTATTTTATTAGTTCGTGAACTCGGAGGTGTTTTGTAAACAAAGTTTGTGAATGATGCAGCCGACGTCTGACGTAGGCTAGCTGCAGCAGGAGGAACGGGGCTTTGCGGTTCATAACAGACTTTTTAGCACAGAAAAAGAGATTTCTTACCGTTTTTTTTTTGTTCCTTGCTCTACTCCAGTCTTGGTTTCATAACTAATTATCACAGAAGGACCCGCTGGATCCCAGACCCAAAGCAGCTCTCACACAAGAGGCTACTAGCATAAAAGTCTCATCGGTAAAGTAGGTCTGCTTCATAGCGAAGCCAGCGTACACCGCCGGTCCAGCGGCTGGTCTCTATAGTAGGAGGAGCCTGCTGCTAACAGACCGGTGTGACAGAAAGGAGCGGACCCTCTGAGAGCAGCCGCAGCCGTCTTTACTAAAAGCGAAATAATCGCTCTCTAGTTTTTAACGTTAACAAAAATAACAAATTGAGTTTTTTCATCAAACTAACTTGGGTGATCTTATAAACAAAACCGTGCAGTTTGTTTTTCAAGCATTTTCCAGGACTCAATACAGAAATCAAGCACTTTCAATAACTTGAAAACACGTTATTGAAATTCAAGCATTTTCAAGGATTTCAAGCACCCGTACAAACCCTGTAAAAAGAAAACACAACCTGAAGGTCCCCCATCTCCAGGCTTACAAAGAAGCTGCTGCTGAGACCAGAGCACTAAAGGGTTTCATTTATAGTTTACATGCAGATGTTAAGAAATAGTCAATTAAAAAGGCTGAATGAAGTTTAGATGTTGCTGGTGTGTTTTAGCAGGTGGCTATTGTGTTTTCAGCATTATTCATTATTAAATTATTATATTACACATTTTAGTAGAATTTGTTTATATTATAAAATTGTATTTATTTTTATTTACATGTAAATGCACATCCCTGAATAACATGCTGCTTAATAAATGTTCTGAAACATTATCAACTGACATTTCTTTTTTTGCTTGTTTTGTATATTTCATACTTGGTCAGTTTATTGGTATTTTTTATTAATCTTGGTAAATGTTTGATTTTAACACTGAGCGGTGCACAAAATTAAGATTAAACAGTTGATTACATTCAGTGTTTAAAAGCTGATTAGGTTCAGAAATGTGCATCCACTCTTATTGGTGATAATTTATCAATCAGATAAGGTGCAAAACATCAAAATATCGGCCATGAAATCGACAGCACTTATCGGCCATCGGCTGACCATGACCGCCTCATATCGGCATCGGTATCGGCAATAGAAAAACCAATATCGGTCCGCCTCTAGTCTAAGGCACACCTGTACATTATTCATGCTGTCTGATCAGCCCCTTGATATGCCACACCTGTGAGGTGGGATGGATTATCTTGGTAAAGGAAAAGTGCTCACTAACACACATGTAGACAGCAACAGAGAGTCTGTGCTTCACCAGAGTAATCAGGCTGCACTCACATGATCCAAGGCTTATTTCTCCGTGATCGGGACACGGTGGGTGTAGAAAGGATGGTAAAAACACACTAATGGTGACAGGCATAGCGGGAATGTAAAAAAAAGCCACAAATAGCGGCAGACCTGGTAAATATGAAAGTGAAAGTAAAAGTGCGTCACATCATCAATATGAACATTCCACGTATTCCAAACATCTATGGTCCACATAAGGAACTTTCCTAGGATCAAATGATCATTACATTTATAGGGGGAACCTCCGATTAGCGGATAGAATCCGCCAGCAGGGGCTTCCCGAATGCGCGCTTCATTATCGCTCTGAATGCAGAGGAGTTAACAAGCCTCTGACTGAAGCTGTTTGTCTCTGTCTCTGCTGCAATGACTGAAGAGCGCACACACGCACAGCAAAGCAGGATGAAATATCAGAGGGCAAAGAGTCTCCACAGCACAAGGCTGCTCAGAACGCCTTTGTTTAACAAGGAAACCACCACGGACTTCTCTGCGCTCCTTTGACCCGCCCACATGCTCGGAGATGCGCTCCTGACATCACTGATATATTCGCGCCGATTTTTTGTGCGCATTTCTGAGACCGCCCATCACATCCGCATTCCAAAGGTTGTCTGGACGACGTGTGTAAACAACCTGGCGGGGCCGACTGAGGCCGACCGATCGGAGCCGACCCGGTGCTAGTGTGTAAGCGCCATAAAGCCGAGGTAGGCAATCCTGGTCCTGGAGTGCCGCTATCCAGCATGTTTTAGCTCCAACACACCTAATTTTTTTACTTAGTCTTTATTTAACCAGGAAGGTCCTATTGAGATTAAAAACCTCATTTCAAGAGAGTCCTGGCCAAGAGGCAGCAAAAGTTACAGTTACAACATTTTTCAGTTACACAGACATGTTATGTACAGAATTACAGAAGGCAGTTACAACACAGGGAATCTGTCTCAATGGCTCTCAGTCTGGTTTTAAATGTATTCAAGGAGATGAGCTCGGTTAGTTTCCAGTTTTCCTGCTGATTCACCCGTCATCAAGCTCTGCAGAAGCCTGTTAGTCACCTACTGAATAAAATCAGGTGTGCTGGAACAGGGAGAAAACTAAAACATGCTGGATAGGAAACCCCCCCTCCCACCCGGACGTACCGGACAGAGAGTGAAAAGTGGACATGTCCAGGGACAAGAGGACGTTTGGTCACCCTAGATATGGCAAAATTCCAAAACTTTTCCCAGGACCTGGAAATTGGTTTTTCATGACCGTACAAACCCGGTGAATAAAAATCAATGTTATAGAAATATGCTGGTTGACTTGTTTATCACAACTAGTATTGCTCTGTTTTCATTTTAACCACATTTTCAGAACTAAGGAAATATAAAGTCTAATCCGATTATTCGATCGATTACTTTGGCAAATGAATCGATTATTATAATCGATAGCTGCAGCCCTGTATGAATGCACATAAACACAACACAGCACAACAATGGCAGCAGTGTTGAACATTCTGCTCAGTCGTGGGTTTTTCCTCAGACTCTGAACCCAGAAACAACTTCAGGCAGCGAGACAGCGGGCAGGAAGCTCTGGAGTCAGTTCCTGATCGGCCTACCCAGCGTCTCAGCCGATCATGGTCAACAGTTTCAAAAGCCATAGTGAGGTCCAGCAGAACCACAGAACATTCTCCATCACAGCGAGCCAAAAGAAACGACTATAGAAAATATGTACGAACCCTCCGTGATATCACCCAGAAGTTTCTGAGGAGCTGAATTTGTAGCCCAAAGGGCGGTTACCATCACCGCCATCTTGCGAGCGTCACGTCTCGACACTTCCAGACAATGCAAAAATGTCCAAAGAGGTGGAGCCAAGAGCAAGGCTCTGAGGATGTGAGTCAGCCATTACTCTGCCAGCTACAAGCTAACTGAGCTAACTGAAGCTAACGGAGGTTTGCAGGCGCTTTTAGCCAGAAAACTGCAGTTAAGCCACTGTAACATGAAGCATGCATCCACTCACCAAGCTGATGAAGCTGTGAGAACAGAGGTTTCTCGTCATCATCCTCACTCTTTATAGAAACAGAGACTGGAAACCTGGCAGCATCAGTCTCCTCCTTCAAATGGAGATGCTCTCCCTCCAGACTGGTCCAGAGTTCCTCCTTTTCCTCCTTTATGTGGAGGTGTTCTGGGTCCTGCTGGTCCACACCAGCACTCTGTTGTTCAGGAGCTTCTTCTTTAACCAGAACCATCTGTTGAACATCTGTAGAAACACAGAAACATGTGATCATGTGACTTACCGACCACCGGGTCTCTGCAGGCTGCACAGGATGAGTGACAGGCTGGTATGATCAGCACTGGAAGGTATTAACTGAATTATTCACAGAGATGTCTACTTAATACTAACGTAGAGATATAATAAACAACTTGTATAATAATGTTAGGAGCTGATGTTCTATCTGCAGTGTAACTAAACCAGCTGGCATCATCACAGAGAAAAGGGTGTCTACTAGGGGTGCACGATATATCAGCATCAATATTGGTGTATGTCTGATATGTGACACCAGGCAATTGACATTTGTGATTTTGTTTGACTGAACCTAATTGAAAAACTCAGGATTCACATCGGGAGCATCTGCAGCGTGTTATGGCAGCGGCACGTCTGTGTGTCAGCTAGAAGCCATTATAGTCTATGGTTGACTCACACCAGACGCTGCTGAAGATAGGATTGGGTTCTGCTGTTGCTGTGACTCATCTGGACGCGTCCAGCTCCACAGCTAGCATAGAGCTAGACAGGAAATCACACACGGTGTAAAAGCATGCTGTAAATTTCTCTAACCATGTAAACAGAACATCTTTACCAGTGACCTGACGGCTTATCTACTTTAGAGGAAAGAAACGATGTGTTTTTCAGCAGGAATGAGGTTTTTATCCTGGCAGAGGAGACTCAGCATTATGAATGAGGAAGTATTTATGGTTCTGAGTTTATTTGTTTAATAAATAAACTCAGAGATATTGGAGGAATAGAGTTTTTTGATCCCAGAGTGGGAAAATTCACTGGTTAGGAAACACTTAGAGAATAGGAACAATAATACAGGTAAATACACAAAGGCAGCAGGCTGTTAATCTAACCTTTAGTAGTTAAAATAATGAATAAAGATAGAAAACTCACACACACACACACACACACACACACACACACACACACCAGTGCCTGTGTCCATGCTGTCCAGAAGCCACGATGACCCAGTCCCAGCTGATGGATGATCCTGAAGTGGTAGCAGGTTTCCTTTAGCCGTGTTTAGCTAACAGCTGCAATAGAAACAAAGCAGGAGAGCTGATTAAGATGCTGCTTCAGAAGAACGCAGGAGATGAAAGACCCAACGCTTTGGTTCTGATCAGCTGAGGACACATCCAGTCTGGAAAAGAGGACCTTTGGTCACCACAGTTCACGGAGTAGAGCTAACCGCTTTTTCCTCCAGAGTCACATTCAGATTCGGGGCTTTTCCGTCGGAGTGTGAGCAGGATGGATCAGAGAGCTAGCGAGCAGCGATCCTGCATCGTGATGACCAACTCAAATAGGGAACCTCTTCAATCTGATGAAAGCAGCTAAACGAGACAAGGATGAAGTTAGCTTCCGATTCGGGAAATAACTAAAGGGCAATTGCACTCAATTTTTCTCTACTCTGACCATCTTTAATCAGCTCTAGCTCCCAAAGTACAACAGTTATTCTCTTCAAACCAGTGCTGGATTATTCTACACTAATAGCAGATTACATAAAACATAGTTTGTGATTTGTGAAAACTTTTTCTGATTTGTGAAACTTCAAAGAAGCCAGATTTATGCATTTTTTTAGCATCTACACCACACTGGAAGTGGTCTGGCAGAATAAAAAAAACAGGGAGTGGAGATGTAGGAGTTGCACAGAAGACCATCAAAACAACTCTTCAAAATAAAGCCAAGATGCTAAAAAAACGCATAAATCTGGCTTTTTTGAAGTTTCACAAATCAGAAAAAGTTTTCACAAATCACAAACTATGTTTTATGTAACCTGCTATTAGTGTAGAATAATCCAGCACAGGTTTGAAGTGAATACGTGTTGTAGTTTTGGAGCTAAAATTGAGTGCAATTGCCCTTTAGTTATTTCCCGAATCGGAAGCAGGAATCGGAAGCCAACTTCAGCCTCGTCAAAAAACGAGCGCGTTTCTCAGAGGCCAAAGGAACAGCAGCAGATCCAGAGGGCAGGAAGTCTAGAGAAAAGCTGAACTCACCGCTTTCTCACCTGGAGCTCCGATGGTCACGAAGACCGCAGAAGATCTTCTCTGCTTCTGGAAACAACTCCACCAAGTTGTTGAGGAGGATGTTCTGTTATATATCCATATAACTGAATATGTCGGAGAGACACTCACGACAGAGACCACGAGGCGTTCGTTCTCTTAACAGGAAGTTCCTTTATTGAGTCACACTCTTAATGTCCTACCAGAAACAGTGCTCCTCACTAGACGTTCCTACCTAACACACCCAGCTGATACCATAGACAGAGCATATATATATATATATATATATATATATATATATATATATATATATATATATATATATATATCACTAGATGCCTTAACTGGGAGTCGACAGCATTCATACATGGCGGCCATCTTACCTCGGACAGCTTACGTTCCGTTCTCAATGGTAGCAGATGGAAGGTGAGTGAACAACTTAATCAAAAACACTCATAACTCGATGAAATATTAACGGATTTACAAGCGGGTTGCATTATTACAATCCTTATAGCACATAGGCTTGATAGGACATACTTTAACATTTTTAAATTAACAGGCCAAATCCGTCATATTTCACAGCCACATCTCTGGCGTTTATAACAAATCGAACCGTTTGAAATTTGGTTGAAAATTGAGCAAGTTAGAGTTATTTAAATAGTACATTCACCATTGACACCAATGTTACAAAAGTTCAGAGGATAACTGGAACGCACCATAAGGCATCTAGTGATATCCAAGGGAGCAGGATCCGGTCTGTATCCTGAAACACCAGGAAGTGATAAAAAGTTGCAGTTCTCCCCTCATCCACTGGGGGTGGTCTCAGAAGTGAGCAAATCCTCATTGACCCTCATGTTAAAAATGCCAATTTCACAGCAGAAATAGAACGTCTTACAGCCTGGTACAACGAACCATTTTAGGTTTAATAGGTCCAGTTATCAGCCATGACAACTCTGAGGGGGGTGAATTTTTTTGTACCACATCCGTTTAGATGTAATTAAAGCTTGAAATTGAGAATAATTAGTCTACCTTCCTCATTGTAAATCAATGTTTGTTGGCTGTATGTATAGACCACCAGCATCCAATACACTTTATGTGGATAAGTTGTGCTCCATGTTCACAAAGGTATCAGAATTGGGGAATGAAGTGTTTATACTGGGGGATTTTAATGTTGACTGGCAGTCTAGAACCTGTCCCTTGAAGAAGAGGTTGAAAGAGACTGCTCTTATGTGTAACTTTAAACAACTAGTTAAGAATCCTACCAGAATTGTCTTCGATAACGTAGGGCATACTGCGTCAACATGCATTGACCATATTTACACCAACAATAAAGCTGCTTGCTCAAAAGCAGAATCAGCTCCGGTTGGGTTTACAGATCACAATGTAATTGCTGTAGCAAGACAAGGAAAAGCATTTAAATTTGGACCAAAAATACTTCGAGGTAGAACATACAAGAAATTTTCGGAGGTTAATTTTATCAATGATATTTAAGGAGCAGACTGGAATAGAGTGTTAGAGTCAAGGGATGTGGACATGGCAGCTGAAATATTTAATGAGTTGTTTCTCTCTATAGCCAATAAACATGCACCGGTAAGGAAGTTCACTGTGACGGCTAATAAAGCGCCATGGATTGATGCAGAACTTAGACTGTGTATGGACTATAGAGATTTTCTGAAAAAAGAAGTCTCTTCGGCCGGGAAACCCATCAACTCTGCTTTATGGTCAGATTATTGTAAAGAAAGGAACAAGGTAACTGCATTAAATAGGGAAAAAAAAAAGACAGTATTATAAGAACAAATTTTATGAAAATGGAAATGATGGGAGACTTCTCTGGAACACGATAAATGAGCTTATGGGAAGGGAAAAACAAGCAGCACCATCATTTATAGAATCAAATGGGACTTTTTTTTAACTAAAAGCAAAGATAAAGCGGCTCATTTTAGTGATTACTTTACTGGAAAAATTGATAAATTAAGACAAGGCACAAAAGGTAATAAAAATGGCATGTCATCAAAAAGGATTATTGACTCACTAATGAAGGGGAAGGAGTGTACTGAGAGCCGTCAATGGGTCGTGGCCAGACTATATATTCACATATATAGGATGGCTTGCCAGGCTAATAATATACAGCAACTGGCATGGATTTAAATATTAAAATTTAACCACAAGGAAACATTTTAAATTTTCTTTAATAAAATCATTTATAAATGATGTCCAGCATTTCTGTCACTTTTCCAACATACACAATATTCAGAATAAAATAAATGTTCAACAAAACAATAGTTGCTTGTCACATGAATGTGTTAAGTAGTGCGCCAACAGCAGCTGAACTTGACGGGGTAACTCAGTAACTGTAATATGATGACCTTGCTGATTTAAGAACATCCAGATCCTGGAGCATTTTGAATTCCAAAGTCCATGTTGGCCTTGAAGACGCTGTATGAGTCACAGATGGGAGTATTTGCATAGGTGTTTCCAACTGGAAAAGGCGAATCACTTAAAAACTGGATGCATGGTGGTGGTGTCATTCCTGTCCACATGGTGGTGGTGTCATTCCTGGTGGTGTCATTCCAGCACTATGGCAAACATCAAATCTTCCAGACGGACTGCTGCTGTGTTCTCTGAAAGAAGAAAGTAAACACTAGTACATTACAGAAAATGTATTTCCTTCCCTCTATTTTCATAAAACTATAAATAAAAACGGCCATTCAAACCTTCAGAATCACACACATCATGAGTACAAGACATTGGCGTCTGGCTGAGTTCAGAAAAACCATAAATCTGGGAAACGTCATCGGTGGGGCGATCTGACCCGGGAGCAATTGGTCAACAGGTCTGGACAAGGGCGTCGTAGTCAAATGACGCTCCCGGGGCAGAGGGCCCCCTAGAGGAAACACTGGATGAAATTAATAAAAATAAATAAATAAAATACAAATTAATAATGGTAATTGAGTAGAAATAATTAAGAAGGATAAAATTTTAATGAATAATATTAAATAAATAGTAGAACAACTGTAATGTAAAATATGTTGTAAAATTAAAGGATGTAGTCAAACTAAAACATGCTAACAAACAACAATAACAATAATCAATTAAAAGCTAAGCTAAAAAGGTGAGCCTTAAGCCTGCTCTTAAAATACTGAATGTCCCCTGTGGCCCTGAGGTCCTCCGGCAGCGCGTTCCAGAGACAAGGGCCATAATACTTGAAAGACGCCTCGCCGTGGGTACGTGTCCTGACCTTAGGAATAACGAGGAGGTGGCTGCCGGAGGAGCGCAGAGGCCGCGAGGGTTCATAAGGTAAAAGAAGTTCTGCAAGATAAGAAGGTCCCAACCCATTAAGACACTTAAAAACCATTAAGAGAATCTTAAAATCAGTCCTGAAACATACGGGGAGCCAATGCAATGATTGTAAAACCGGTGTAATGTGCTCCCGCCTCCTGGTCTTCGTCAGGACACGTGCTGCCGAATTCTGTAGTAGTTGTAAACTTGAAATGCTCTTTTTGGGAAGACCAGAAAGCAGGGCGTTACAATAATCCATTCTACTGGTGATAAAAGCATGCATCAGCGTCTCCGTATTGGCCTGAGAGAGAATGGGGCGGACTCTGGCGATGTTCTTTAGATGATAAAAACCTATTTTTGTCACATTTTTAATGTGAGGGATAAAAGACAGGCCCGAATCAAAAGTTACGCCCAGGTTCTTCACTTGTTGTATAGGATTAAAAGACAGTGATTGTAATTTTGGTAAACGTTTCTCTCTCTGAGCCTCAGGACCGATAACTAAAACTTCAGTTTTGTCCTGATTGAGCTGGAGAAAGTTTTCTGCCATCCAGGATTTGATGTCTAAAATGCAATTAAAAAGTGCATCCATTGGCTGTGTGTCATCAGGAGACACGGAGATGTACAACTGTGTATCATCGGCGTAGCTGTGAAAGTTCACTCCATGTCTCCTGATGACACCACCAAGCGGGAGCATGTAAAGGTTAAAAAGCACTGGGCCTAAAACACACACACAGAGCAGCAACGTTTCCGATTTGACCTGATTTTGCTGACAGTTTCGGCTTCTCACAGTCACCTTCACCGATGCTGATGGTGTCACTCACATCGTCCTCTACTGCCCGCAGATAAAAGCAACGTATGTAACACCACCACCATCGATGAAGCTCTGACGAAAAGCCACAGCAAAATCAGGTCAAAACAGAAATCTGTGTATAAAATAAGAACAGAAGAAGAATGGAACTGGAAAAGAAACGCAGAAGTTATCAAATTTATAAAGACCATTTGACACCAGCGAGCAGGGCTACTTCACCTTGTGTGTGGAAGCTCCCGGTGACTCAAGGGTCAGTAGAGGTCGTGGCTGACGAGTGTCAGTGAGGAGGCCTCTGAGGTATGAAGAGCTGTAGCAGGCCCTGATACGAACCGATGGTCGTGGGTCACTTCCGGTGACTGCTCGTCTGGTGAAGTTGCTTTGGCTTAGAGGCAGTTTACACAAATAGTTGATCTCGATCAAAAAGAGAGGATGGTTCCTTTAGTATTATTAAGCATCGCTTTTCCCCGGCCGGCCAAACCAAGGAAGCATAGCTTGTTGTCTTAGGTTCACCCCTTTGAGAGGAGGTGACCTAGTCAGGACTTGGTTGTTTCAGGAGCTTGCAGGAACTCCTTTAGGAACTCCTTCAGGAACTGAAGTGTTCTGGCTGAGCCGGAGGTTTTATTATTCTAATTGTTTATGAATTTGAGCAAATCAAATTTGGACACATTAGAGTAGGCGTTACCAAGTTACCTCAGACACCAGTTTCATCAACACTTAAAGATGACTCAGCTTAATGTGGTGTGCATCTTATTAACTTAATGTGAGTGTGAATTAACATTCAAACACAATACTATTATTAGTAAATGTTTATCTGATGATGATTAGCATTACTTGAATGAATCCTAAATGTGTAATTAAAGATATGAAAACAGGAACATTTATTTTCTCCATCATTCATTATATTACATGATGATTCAAATTTCACACAATGATTCAAACAGTATGATTATGCATTCAGGTTATATTTGTAAAAGTCTTTCACGAGTCAGGAAAGGTGAACTTTATTCGAGAAAGAGATAGGAAAGTCTTTGCAGAATCCTTAAGTTTCTTTCTCGAGTCGTGATGTCACCTGCTGGATAAGCTAGCGGCACTTAGACCAAACTAAGAAGCACATGACTCTGAACAGATATCAGAGTCTCTTCTGCAGCCTTGGCGTGGTCTGTAAGTTAAAGTGTTACACAGTTCACTTAGGAGAAAAACCATGGATTGATGTTGCTACAGCTTGATGAGGCCACCAGAGGGCGATGCTCATGTGTTCACTCACTGAGCTCTGAGAGGCAAAAATAAAGAATAATGTTGATGCTAATTATAATAAATATTCCACATATAACAGACTGACTATAATACTATAATAAATACTCAGTATAAAGAGGTCCTACATGTATAACTGTTGTGTTTTCCCTGAAGTCCAGAATCATGACTTTAGTATCTGAGGTGTTTAGGGACAGGTTGTCTGCAGAGCACCATGGGTTAGGGTTAGGAAAAAGCAAAATAAATAAAACGTATCACTTACATTATATCACAGTACATGGAAAGACAATCACTTTTACGGATTTCTGAAAGATCATACATAATTCCTGAAAGGGGAAAACTCCGGATAGCCGCTTTAAACACAGAAACGTTTGTATGAAATGAAAGCAGAGAAGAGACTTCTTCTTTCTCTTTGGTCTTCCTCTCATGGAAAACCAGGATGGAGATTCATGGATGTAGAGGAAGAGGAGATGATGATAGTTGGTGTGAGGACAAATGTCTGTTACTGTTTGGTTTCAGACAAATAAAGTATTCTATTATATTCTGTTATAGGATTTCTGAATCCTGTACCGCTTCTCTATTTCATTCTGTATCTCACACACACCCACACACACACACACATCTGAACACACCCACTTCCTTATCTCCTACTTTAAATAAACTGTGTTGGCAGCCACTCGGGGCAGACTGTACTCTGTCCTGAGTTGGTCTGTCATCCTTTGCAAATGATTCTGTGTGGTTTATTGTCTCTCTTATTTCCTCAGTTCCGGTTGGGGTAATTGACAAAATCCCTAACATATTCCAAGTAGGGCTGGGCAATAAAACGATAGCAATATCTATCTCGAAATAACTTTTACTCAATAGAGCAATATGAACAGGTCGATATAACGTCGATATAAAGAAACATGAACAGCCAAATATATTCAGTGTTGCGCTGTGTGTTGTATATCAGTGGCTGGAACAGAGCTACGTGCCAAGTTGTTGACGTAGGACGGCACAGTAGCAGCTAAGCGTTGGACCAATCAGTGGCAGCCATTCTCTATTTCAGCCACTGAGTGGCTGGAATAGAGCCACGTGACAAGTTGACGACGAAAGCAAATTAGCAGCTAAAGGCTATTGTGTGTGGTGTGCAGCGGCGGCGGCCTCTTCGAGTAGCTGGATTTTTTTTCAAAATGAGTGGTTTAAAAGACAAAACAACAGAAGACACAGCGAATAACGTCGTTGAAAAGAAGGGTCCGACCACTTCAGTCGTGTGGAGGTATTTTGGATATTTAGAGTCCGACACAAAACAAACACGCGTTCACTGCAAACTATGTAAAGCGCATGTTCCGACAAAGTTGGGGAATACAACAAATCTATTTTATCACCTTAAACAGTGCCACCCGCTGGAGCACACAGAATGCAAAACATTGCAGTCCCAGGGGGGAGCTAGTGCTCGGCCCCTGGCGAAAACAACGCCTGCACAACTGCAACAACCATCCACATCCATAGAGCTTCTTATTCAGTGCCTATTTCTTTTTTTCAAATAAGCAATATTTAAACAAGGAGCGATTTCTAGTAGTTATATTTTATTGCCTGTTTTATTTGACAGCACAATGTCTTTTTGTGTATGTTCTCTTCTTATGAAGGTTTGAGTGCAGTTTAATAAACATTTTGTTTATCCCAAAAAAGCTGTGTAATGTCCAGTCCAATGGTGTGTTCATTACTTTTGAAAATAGATCCTTAAATCCATAGTATATGTCTCATATCTTCAAATTTCACTTCATAGTACCAGGGAACATTTAAGATAAATCAAAATAGGTTTTTTTTTATATTGTGATATATATTGTTATTGGCCAATATGAAAAATGATATCGTGATAGGATTTTTTTCCATATCGCCCAGCCCTAATTCCAAGTTACAAATAAATAAATCTGAAAGGACAACTTGGATGTATTCTACTTTCTTCTTATTAACTGAATGCATTGCTGAGGTACTGGATTGGGACTTGGTATCAAAATCCTATGACACGGATCAGGGGCAAAAAAATGTGATCAGAACATAATTATAAATATTATCTTGTAATATTCCACAAAGCAGGGACAAAGTAAATAAAAACATCATATTTTACATTTTGAAATGTGTCTAAGGTCAAGTTTTGCTCCTACTTTTGCAGCTCTTATAGAAGCTATTTTTTAAATCCTGCTCCTGCTAAATTTCTGACTATTACCACCCATTACTAAAATATCTGATCACAACCCTCCCTCCATCTGCAGACCCATTAATTGATTAAAATAAATAATTATACTTGATGAACAAATAGGTTTTAGGGATTGTATTTCTGCTAGTAAAAATAGCTGTTGATATATTTAGTTTCAATTGTGACTAGTAAGAATATGATCTGGACTAGGATTAATTATACTGTTGCTATGTAAAATAGGAATTACTAGCTGTTTATTAAATGATAAAATGGCTTGCCACGTGAACTCGGGTCTGCTTTCGCAGCCAAACACAGTCCATGTTTCTGCTCACAAATAGATGCCATGAACGAAGACGTGCTTTATTAAATTACTGGTATTTACATGTTTATTGACAAATCCGAACACACGTGTTACAGTTAGCTCTGCTGCTGTTTACTTTCCCCAGATGCAGTCAAAACCTAGATTTTTTTTGGTATTTTATTAGTTCGCGAACTTGGAGGTGTTTTGTAAACAAAGTTTGTGAATGGTGCAGCCGACGCCTGACGTGACCCGCAGCAGCGGGAGGAATGGGGCTTTGCGGCTCTTAACAGACTTTTTAGCACCATAAAAGATATTTCTTACCATTTTTTTCGGTACCCTGCTCTACTCCAGTCTTGATTTCCTAACTAATTATCACAGAAGGACCCGCTGGATCCCAGACCCAAAGCAGCTCTCACACACGTGACTAGCATAATAGTCTCATCGGTAAAGTAGGTCTGCTTCATAGCGAAGCCAGCTTACACCGCCGGTCCAGCGGCTGGTCTTTATAGTAGGAGGAGCCTGCTGCTAACACACCGGTGCTACAGAAAGGAGCGGACCCTCTCAGAGCAGCCGCAGCCGTGTTTACTAAAGGCGAAATAATCGCTCTCTAGTTTTTAACGTTAACAAAAATAACAAATTGAGTTTTTTTTATCAAACTAACTTGGGTGATCTTATAAACAAAACTGTGCAGTTTGTTTTTC
This sequence comes from Aphyosemion australe, assembly GCA_006937985.1. Taxonomy (NCBI): domain Eukaryota; kingdom Metazoa; phylum Chordata; class Actinopteri; order Cyprinodontiformes; family Nothobranchiidae; genus Aphyosemion; species Aphyosemion australe. The sequence goes on from SSNS01000139.1 coordinate 33,883, forward strand.
AAGCATTTTCCAGGACTCAATACAGAAATCAAGCACTTTCCATAACTTGAAAACACGTTATTGAAATTCAAGCACTTTCAAGGATTTCAAGCACCCGTACAAACCCTGAAGAAGGTTCTACAGAAAGTAGCAAAGGGTCCTTAGAAAAGGATTGTCACTAGGCGCTGTTTGGAATAAAGTCATTGAGGGGGTCGAAAAGTCGTTGAGAACAGCAACGAAGTCACTGAGTTAGCAACACTGATGTTGAGTTCTCAAGTGTCTAGTCAAGTTATTATTCTGAGAAAAACTTTTACCACAGGTTTTACATATAAATGGTTTCTCACCTGTGTGAGTTCTCATGTGACCAGTCATGTGTCCTCTCCTAGAGAAACATTTACCACAAGTTTTACATAGATATGGTTTCTCACCTGTGTGCATTCTCATGTGTTTAGTCAAGTTACTATTCAGAGAAAAACATTTACCACAGGTTTTACATCTAAATGGTTTCTCACCTGTGTGCATTCTCATGTGTTTAGTCAAGTTACTATTCAGAGAAAAACATTTACCACAGGTTTTACATCTAAATGGTTTCTCACCTGTGTGCATTCTCATGTGTTTAGTCAAGTTACTATTCAGAGAAAAACATTTACCACAGGTTTTACATCTAAATGGTTTCTCACCTGTGTGCATTCTCATGTGTTTAGTCAAGTTACTATTCAGAGAAAAACATTTACCACAGGTTTTACATCTAAATGGTTTCTCACCTGTGTGCATTCTCATGTGTTTAGTCAAGTTACTATTCAGAGAAAAACATTTACCACAGGTTTTACATCTAAATGGTTTCTCACCTGTGTGCATTCTCATGTGTTTAGTCAAGTTACTATTCAGAGAAAAACATTTACCACAGGTTTTACATCTAAATGGTTTCTCACCTGTGTGCATTCTCATGTGTTTAGTCAAGTTACTATTCAGAGAAAAACATTTACCACAGGTTTTACATCTAAATGGTTTCTCACCTGTGTGCATTCTCATGTGTTTAGTCAAGTTACTATTCAGAGAAAAACATTTACCACAGGTTTTACATCTAAATGGTTTCTCACCTGTGTGCATTCTCATGTGTTTAGTCAAGTTACTATTCAGAGAAAAACATTTACCACAGGTTTTACATCTAAATGGTTTCTCACCTGTGTGCATTCTCATGTGTTTAGTCAAGTTACTATTCAGAGAAAAACATTTACCACAGGTTTTACATCTAAATGGTTTCTCACCTGTGTGCATTCTCATGTGTTTAGTCAAGTTACTATTCAGAGAAAAACATTTACCACAGGTTTTACATCTAAATGGTTTCTCACCTGTGTGCATTCTCATGTGTTTAGTCAAGTTACTATTCAGAGAAAAACATTTACCACAGGTTCTACATCTAAATGGTTTCTCACCTGTGTGAATTCTCATGTGTCTAGTCAAGTCACTATTCTGAGGAAAACATTTACCACAAGTTTTACATAGATATGGTTTCGCACCTGTGTGAGTTCTCATGTGACTAGTTAAAACACAATTGTAACTGAAAGATTTCCCACAGAGTTTACATGAAAATGAGCTCTCATCTCTATAAGCCCTCTTGTGCCTTTTTAGTTTCTGACTGTCTACACCGCCTCTGTGATCTTTGGTTTGTTGACGTCTTTTATTTTGTGTCAGTTCTTCATTGCTGTTTGATTCTGAGTTTTCATTCCTGCATCCATCCTGATCTTGGTTCTCAGCATCAGTAGAACTCTGACACAGGGGTTGGTTCCTGTTTGGTTCTGGTTCACAGCCATCTGTTTCTTCAGAAGGAGAAGTCACCATGAAGGAAACATTTTCCTGCTTCAGAATGAACGGCCCTTCATGCTGACCGATACAGAGTTCCTGCTGTTCCTCTTTGATCAGTGGAGGTTCTGGTTCCTTCTGGTCCAAACTGGAGATGATCTCCTGGTTAGAGAGCTGCTGGTCAGTCAGAACCTCCTCATTTTCCCAGACATGATGCTGTGGAAGTTCTGGACAGGTTAAAAGACAAAAGAAAACATTGATTAATGAAACAATTAGGGCCATCAATCAACACATTTTTTAAAATCATGATCAGTTCCGTGATCAATCCCCGGGTTCTCCCTTAGGGATAAGGTGAGAAGCTCAGTCATCCGAGGGGGACTCAGAGCAGATCGAGAGGAGCCAGTTGAGTTGGCTCAGGCATTTGATTAGGATTCCTCCTGGACGCCTCCCTGGTGAGGTTTTCCGGGCATGTCCAACCGTGAGAAGACCTAAAGGAAGACCTAGGACATGCTGGAAGGACTATGTCTCTCGGCTGGCCAGGGAACACCTTGGGATTCCCCCGGAGGAGCTGGCCCAAGTGGCTGGGGAGAGGGAAGTCTGGGCCTCTCTGCTTAGGCTTCTGCCCCTGCAACCCAACTCCGGATAAGCTGGGAGGGAGGGATGGATGGATGGATGGATGGATGGATGGATGGATGGATGGATGGGTGGATGGATCATTCCCATGAGTTTCATAGTTAACTTACGATTAACTGCAAATTCATTACAAATCATAAATGTACCGCTGCATGACATTTTTCATGTGTGTTTGGGTTTTTAGTGAGCAGCCAACAAACTTTCAAAACAAGAGAAAATGCATTAATGCTGATATGCGATGGTGGCAGAGGAGTTAAGTGGATGCCCCGCAATCGGAAGGTTGCAGGTTTGCGTCCTGCTCAGTCTGTCACTGTTGTGTCCTTGGGCAAGACACTTAACCCGATTTGCCTGTGTTGGTGGTGGTCAGAGGGGCCGATGGCGCAGAATGGCAGCCTCGCCTCTGTCAGACCACCCCAGGGCGGCTGTGGCTACATAGTAGCTCACCATCATCAGCAGTGTGTGAATGTGAGAGTGCATGAATAATGGAAAGCGTTTTGAGTGCCTTGAAAAGTGCTATATAAATCCAATTCATTATTATTATTATTATTATTATTATTATTATTAATTATTATTATTATTATATTTGTCTGAGTTAATGACTTGTTACCATGACAATGAGTTAACTTTGACAGTTCTAGTAACAATAAAAAACACATTTTATTTTAACCAGCTGAAGCATCTAAAGATGTTTTGGAAAATAATGAACCCTCACATTAAAGGTTGAAAATGGAACAAGGACACTCTGGCAAACTCTAGTGTTCAGGTGGTATTGCAACAACAGAACTAATTTTCCAGCCGTCGGGATGTTGATTCACTGTCAACACGTTAAGTGAACAGCCAGCATCATGTCCAGTAACGAATCGTACAGGGTAAAGACTAATAACTACTAATAAGTTTATTTTACAACAATATTTACCGTTAGAACATTTTCTGTTCTTGTTTGTAAAGCGCTTTGAGTTGCTTTCCGGTAGGAATTGCGCTATATAAATAAAACTGCCTTCTGGGCTCAGAATCAGCAGCTTGACTTGTCAAGTCAACCATCGTTAGACAGTCCCAGCCTCGCCTTGCAGAGCGGACTTTTTACCTCAACGGTGCCCTCTAGTGGCTGGTAGATGTAAACATAAACCCAGTGTCGTGCCCGTCAAAATAAAATTTTGATTATTTTTTAAATATAGCTTTTAAAGGAAAAACTGTACTTTCATCCTGCACACCTCTAAACGCCACATGGATGTATTATTGTTTTAAAAAATATAGCTTCTTTTGTGCATTCATTCTGTGCGTTTCTTCTACGTCACTTCTTTTGACACAGAAACGAGATTGTTTCACCTTTTATTCTTGCTGATGTTTCGACCACAGCTGTGGTCTTCTTCAGAGCTAAGCCGCTGTTAGCGGCTTCACTTCCTTCTCTGTTTATCTGCAGGCAGCAGAGGACGGTGTCGCCCTCTGCTGCTCGCGCTCTCCTTGCCGATGACACAGTCCCTCTCTTGTGCAGTGATCTGTTATGGCAGATTTTTTTATTGTACTTTTATTGTACTTTCTGCTTCTTGTTGAACATAGAAAAGAGTGTGAGAAAGAAACAAGCAGAAGACACACAAAAGCAGCGAAACAAGAAGCAGAGTACAATAAAAGAATCAGCCATAACAGATCACTGATCAAAAAAATGTAAAGTTAAAGTCCCAAGTATTCATCACACACTGGTGAAATTACATCTCTGCATTTGACCCATCCCCGTGGTGGGGAGCGGTGAGCTGCAGCTGTGGCCGCGCTCGGGAACTATTTGGTGGTTTAAAACAATCTCTTTTCTGTGTTATAAAAGAACCAAGTGACATAAAAATGCCACGTGGGTCTCTACTGCCTCTGAACTGTCCATTCATTTTCTGACAGTGTTTGGATTCTGGGATGATGTGCCTAAAATGAGCCATTTTATAAAGTCCCTTATTGTGATGTCACAGTAACGAAAGTTAGCATAGACCTCCTCCCTCACCTGGTGACCCTGGAGCAGCAGCAGCTCTGATCTCAGCCTCAGGAAGCAGTGACAAAAGGAGTTGGTGTGTGTCTGGTTCTGGTTCATCGTGGTCTCTTTCCTCATCAGCAGGAGTCACAAGGGAGGTAACCGTCTCCTGCTCCAGTACAAGCTGCTCTTCATCCTGACTGATGCAGAGCTCCTCTTGTTCTAGAATCTGCAAAGGTTCTGGCTCACCCTGCTCCACTTTCATCTGTGGAGGTTCTGGTCCCTCCTGTAAAGGTTCTGGTTGTTCATGGTCCAAACTGGAGGTCCTCTCCTGGTTCCAGAGCTGCTGGTCAGTCAGAACCTCCTCATCTTTCCTGACATAATGCAGTGGGAGTTCTGGACAGACAAACAGACCAAACAAAAAGCTGATTCATGTGACAATAAGAAAGTACACTTCACTTTAATCATCTGATGCATCTGAAGATGTTTTAGACAATAATGAACTCTTTAACTGACAAATAACCACACACAGTTCTACAATCAGAGATGAGAACAGCAGGTGTGTGTGTGACTGACTGACCCACAGCAGGTGTGTGTGTCTGACTGACCCACAGCAGGTGTGTGTGTCTGACTGACCCACAGCTGGTGTGTGTGTCCGACTGACCCACAGCTGGTGTGTGTGTCCGACTGACCCACAGCAGGTGTGTGTGTCCGACTGACCTACAGCAGGTGTGTGTGTCTGACTGACCCACAGCAGGTGTGTGTGTCCGACTGACCTACAGCAGGTGTGTGTGTCTGACTGACCCACAGCAGGTGTGTGTGTCTGACTGACCCACAGCAGGTGTGTGTGTCTGACTGACCCACAGCAGGTGTGTGTGTCTGACTGACCCTAATGTTAACAAATCCAGATGGTCCCACATGGGCGTTTTTAGTCTATTTTTGGGGGTGCAGAAGCACCCGTAAATCAAATCCCAGCACCACTAAAATTTGAGAATTTAAATGTTTATTTTTACTACACCCGGTTCCAAATTATTATGCAAATGATTTACGTCTGATTAATCTAAATAATTGATGTAAACAGTCAAAATAATTCTCATGTTATCAACTGTGAAGAGTGCAATTTTAAATGTTATTGAACCAATCCCCTAATGATAGTTTGCCCTTAAATAACTAACTTACACTGAACTGTTCCACATTATTAGGCACAGTAAGCTTCAAAACACTTCAGAAGTTGTAAAGAACTGAAAATGGTCATTTGTTGTGTTTGCAGCATATTTACTGAAATCAGAAGCTATTTGAATCACAAACAGGGGGCCTGGGGTAACAAGGAGGATGCGTGCTCAGGTGTTAAAGGGTTAACTTAAACACATTTATTTACACAGAGGAAAATAAATGAACAGAAACTACTTAAACACAAATGGACTAATGGCAGCAAACGTACAGTGCATCCCGAAAGTATTCACAGCTTCACTTTTTCCACTTTTTTGTTTATGTTACAGCCTCATTCCAAAATGGATGAAATTCATTGTGCCCATAAAATTCAACACACAACACCCCATAATGATAATGTGAAAAAGGTGTCTTTGAAGTTGTTGCAAATGTATTAAAAATAAAAACGTGAGAAATCACATGTACCTAAGTATTCACAGCCTTTGACGTGAAGCTCAGAATTGAGCTGAGGTTCATTCTGTTTCCACTGATCATCCTTGAGGTGTTTCAGCAGATTAATTGGAGTCCACCTGTGGAAAATGAAGTTGATTGGACATGACTTGGAAAGGCACACACCTGTCTATTTAAGGCCCCTGGGTTGACAGTGCATGTCAAAGCACAAACCAAGCATGAAGACAAAGGAATTGAGTGTAGACCTCCGAGACAGGATTGTCTTGAGGCACAAGGCTGGGGAAGGTTACGGAAACATTTCTGCTGCTTTAAAGGTTCCTATGAGCACAGTGGCCTCCATCATCCGTAAGTGGAAGAAGTTTGGAACCACCAAGACTCTTCCTAGAGCTGGCCGGCCTTCTAAGCTGAGTGAACGGGGGAGAAGGGCCTTGGTCAGGGAGGTGACCAATAACCCGATGGTCACTTTGTCAGAGCTCCAGCAGTCCTCTGTGGAGAGAGGAGAACCTTCCAGAAGGACAACCATCTCTGCAGCAATCCACCAATCAGGCCTGTATGGTAGAGTGGCCAGACGGAAGCCTCTCCTTAGTAAAAGGCACATGGCAGCCCGCCTGGAGTTTGCCAAAAGGCACCTTAGGGACTCTCAGACCATGAGAAACAAAATCCTCTGGTCTGATGAGACAAAAATGTAACTTTTTGGAGTGAATGCCAGGCGTTACGTTTGGAGAAAATCAGGCACCGCTCATCACCAGGCCAATACCATCCCTACAGTGAAGCATGGTGGTGGCAGCATCATGCTGTGGGGATGTTTTTCAGCGGCAGGAGCTGGAAGACTAGTCAGGATAGAGGGAAAGATGACTGCAGCAATGTCAGGGTATCCGTGGAGGCTTGAAAAGTCTTAAATTGAATTTAGGTAAATTAAGACCCTTAAAGTCTTAAATCCATGTAGTAAAGTCTTAAATTTGGTTAGAACTGACGTGAATTTAATATACGTTCGTCTCATACTTGCAAACTTGTCGCTTTTCGGTGAAAATTGCCGTTTATGAAGCCAAATATGACGTTCACAAGAATTGAAGAGTTTTTGTTTTTAGGAGGAGTGGGTCTTGTTAGTGGGTCACAAGTTGTTATTTGACCAATCACAGTCACGGAGAGCTTAGCAAAAAGACGCTGCGGTAGCGCGGCGGAACTCAAACTACCAAAACAGAAACTTCAGCAAGCACAGAGGACAGGTGAGCACGATGGAGAAAGACTGTTAAGTTTCAGAGAAACTCTTGACAGTCTTTGTTATTTCTGAGTCATTTTTTTCGTGCCACGACGCGGAGTCTGATATGAATCGGAGCAGAAAATCCAAGAGTCACAGAAAACATGTTGGTCAAAAGCAGGTTTCCCAGGAACTAAGGTTCATGCTAAAACCCAAAGGAGATTCTAACACAGACAAGGTGCTGGCGTTGTGTTTCAGATACAGACAAGCTAAACCCTTTTATAACGAGAGAATGAAATCCTTGATTACTTATTCTCACAATTTTGAGGACAAAAGTAACTAAGGAACTTAAAGGTTAGATCAATTGTTTTCTTTTCCCTACATACTAATAGAGATTTGAAATTAATAAAACTAAAAACTAGCATAAAAGTATGGATTTAATAATGGGATGTTGATATTAGTGGAGAATTAATTCAAAATGAACATAAAGGGATCCTAAAAGCGTTTCAGGTACTATAACTATCATTCTGTTGTGGAAAGTCAGTGCAATTATTTAATGAAAACTCTGAAAAGCTGCTTAAACCTGCATTTTTATTGTGGGTCTGTCTGTATTATTAAAATGAGTTGATGGTTTAAATAAGTTTAGCTAAAGTTATTCAGAGCCACTGTAGAAGGTCAAAGAGCCTGAGTTAAGCTGTGGTAACGAGAGGAGCTGTGAAATAATCTGAAAGCTTTTGCTGTTTGTTCAAGTTGAATTCAAATAGAATATATAGTACATGAAATATATAATGATGATAATACTTTTATGTATATTTACAAGTGATGTTAGAGCTAAAAGGCAGAATAGAAGTTTTTTTTAACTTTCTCTCATTGCATTAGGATTTCACATGGTCCCACATTGAGTAATCTCTGTCTCACATTTGGCGAGCTGGGATCTGGTCACCCTACTTAAGAATGATTTCAGTATTTTGGAATATTTTCAGATGCGTTCTGGGAATTAGTCTCATAATAATTGTTAATATGATCTCTAGTAATTTTCTGATCAATTCTGCAATTATATTTTTCAATTTTTTTGAGCAGAGTGACCGTGGTAGAAAATTGTTTGCATTTTTTTTAACGTTCATTCTGTGTCTTTCTAATTATTATCACTTTTTCTTTCTATTACACAATCGTTTGCATTTTGCAAAAACTCCCATTGATGATTTTTAAAAATTATTCGAACAGATTATTGTTGCAATTAAAGTATGTAAATGTCAGAGGTCACTACAAAACCCAGTAGACATTTGAGGGCCCCACAAACCGTTGACACTTTTAAACGGAACCTTAAAACCTGTCTTTTCAGGAAAGCTTATTGCTAAATGTTATTTTATTGGCTTCCTGATTTTATTCATTTTATTCTATTTATTTATTTATTCTCTCTTTTATATAGATCCTGATCAATTTATGTAGCACTTTGAGATTGCGAAACATAAAGTGCTTTATAAATGACATTTATTATTATTATTATCATTATAGATGTAAATGTGCAGCATGCTCGGACCTTGTTCCGAGTGGGTGGGGGTTAGTTGTCACCTTTTTCACACCCTCTAAGTTTGCAGGTGATAAAATAGATGCATGTAAAATATTAAAATTGTTTTGTTCTCCTATGCCAGTTGTTTGCTTGCGTTTCCGTACCACGTGACTTGACGTACCACTGCTACAGCCTTGCTGTCCCAAACATGACGTGTCCCACCAATTGATGAATTGGAAAATGAAGCAATGCAGTTAGGGCTGGGACGATAATCAATAAGTCAATAATCGTATGATAGATGAAAATGAACCCAATAATTTTTCCAGCCTCAATATATCGCCATTTGCCTGTGTGTATATGTTTTCCTTGTCTCTCGCGTCCAAGGATGACGCTGGATGACAAGAGGGTTCAAGTGCAGTTTTGGTTGTTGAAACTGAATAGGCCATTGTATTTATTGTTTTGGAGAGACGGGCTCTATTTTATTGTTTTTGGAGCAATATTTTCTAACAGAGAGTGAGAGTTCTTTATCATTTTATTTTTATTGTTTTTTGTTTGTTTTATTTATTTATTTAGAAGTTCTGGTTCTGGACATTCCAATGTTAAATAAAGGTTTGATTGTTGCATTTTATAGGGTGTACTTGCATTATTATGATATATTAACATTACATAAGTGGTTATTTTGGTCTCGATAATGTCGACAATAATATCGTTTATCGTCAATAATTTGTTGGACAACATATCGTCCAGCAAAATTTGTTATCGTCTAAATGCAGTATTTAAAAACAATATATGAGTGTTTAATAGTTAATTTGGTCATTACGATAAAGTCTTGAATTTTATTTTCGGTCTTAAAAAGTCTTGAAAAGGTCTTAAATTTAATTTTGACATTCCTGCATATACCCTGAATGTACAGAGACATCCTGGATGAAAACCTGCTCCAAAGCGCTCTTGACCTCAGACTGGGGCGACAGTTCACCTTTCAGCAGGACAATGACCCTAAGCACACAGCCAAAATATTGAAGGACTGGCTACAGTAAACCTCTAATTAGCCAATATCACACAGAATTAAATAAATCAGGGAACCCCTGCACATACACAGACTCAGAATTGGCTAAAAGAGATGAAAACAAAGCACACCGAGGAGACAACAGGACAGAGACTTCATCTCCAGCCTGTTGCTCCCTGGTGAGGAGGGCTGGGTGGCTTTTATGTGGTGAGTCCTCATTCAGCTGCTGGTTGTCATTGCCACCAGCTGGGAGCTTCAGTGTGGAGCCGGGCAGGGTGAGAGGAGTCAGGTGCTGCAAATCAGCTCCTCCCAGCCAGGCCCGGAGTGGCCAATCAGGAGGGTCTGGAGAATTCCCAGTGGGCCGCATGGGCCGGTGTTATCTTATTTTTTATTATTTTTCTGTGCCGGTGTTCAGTCATGGCACTGGGGCCGCCGGGCTGATCTCATACGCTCCCTGCTGCTATAGGGCTGCCTGCCTCTGCAGCTCTCATTTTTTGCCTTTCTTGCCGACGTTTTGACCACCAGCTGTGGTCATCCTTAGAGCTAAGTCACTGTCGGTGGCTTCACTTCCTTCTCCGTTTATCCAAAGTGAAGCCAGCGACTCTGAGGAGGTCGAAACGTCGGCAAGAAAGGTAAAACTATCTTTTCTCTGTTAAAAAAAAAACCAAGTGATATATTAAGAAACACACAGAATGAACGCACAAAAGAAGTTAAGAGTTTGTAAGGCGTGGGTTACGGCGACAGTAGCCCTAAATAAATACCCATAAAAGAGCAACCAGAGTCCGAGTCATTACAATATGATCGCTGATATGAGTCAATAATGTGATTTTCCTGCCATGTTTGCCTTAATAACTTTAATACCTCCATGCTGCATGAGCCACGTGACTGTAATCCTCTGAGTTGATGTAATTACATCATGAATTTAGCTTAACATGACAGATTTTGTTCTCTGGACAAGAAATAGTTACTGGTAATATAGTGAATGATAGGATATATGAGCCACCTCTAGATGGAATTTAAATGATGTTACATTACACTGATGGTTACAATAATAGTGAATTTCCCCACTGTGAGATTAATAAAGTATATTCTATTATATTTTATTAATTATAAATATATAATAAATAAAAGTGTCTGTGGGACATTTGAGACACCTATCTCTAGCTTTAACTGAGATAGAAAGATTTTATTACAGACTCAAGGTCCAGTTTACATTAAAACAGTAACAAATCCAGTATAAAAATGAACCATGTAAAACACATAAAGATATAACCTACGTGTGTGTTAACAGACAGCTGTATCAGCTGTACCAGTGTTTCTAAAGCTCAGACTGATAGAGAATGGCACTAAGGTTAATGTTGGACAACAATCAATACATTTTTATGCATTTAATCTGCTGATTAATTTATGTATAAAATTTCTCAAGACAGCTTGAAGGGCGTTAACTTGTAAATATTTTACAGGAGGAAAAATATTGAGATATATATCGTATATCGGAATTCATCTAAAAAATATTGAGATATAAGCTTTGGTCCATATCGCCCAGCCCTAGCCAGTGGTGATGGAAAGATGAAAAGTAGAAAGAGCAAGGGTGGCGTGGAGAAGGCAAGAATTAAAAAGAGGAAAGCGCTGGAAACAGATGCAGCTAAATGTGCTAAAATGAGCCCCTTTTTCTCTCAAACGAGCTCACGGTCTGTAACGTCAAATGAAGATGAAACAGGTACAGCAAGATGTTAAACTTTACCTGCTAAACCAGCGCAGTACCAGCACTTCGTATTTCTACCTCTCAGCGTACCGAGACTTTTTTCCAGGGTACGATGAGTACCGGTACTTTTTCCGGTCAATTATTAGTTGAAATCTCCGAGATTTCTGCAAAAATATATGTCCGTCTCCAAGTAAACACCATCCACAGTCACCCCAGCGCCCGACACGTGCACGTTCCCGCAATGATTGACAACAACACGCAGCATCTGACCAACTGTGGTCAGATGTGCCGACAGACAGGTGGATCTATGGAGGTGGAGAGGCAATATAGATCAGGAGCGCAAAGAAAAAGTCATAACCAGAGGAGTATGTTGTACAAAAAAGAAAAACTTTGAGGGCATAAACATCCCAGCTGCTGTTCATGAGACAGAAGAGAGGATAATTGTGTCTGGATGTGGAGAATAAATTATACAGCAGCCCTGGTTATCATGTATGAAAAGTCTTGTTAAATGTAGAAACCTTTACCTCTGGCTGATATTGTGTTAGGTTCATAGCCTTTCAATCCATGCTAGCAATAGTACTATTATTATTATTGGTGTATATATAAATAATAAGTAGGAAAACATACATACATACTGGGCAGGTCTGACTGTCTAGAGAGAGGGGGCGGGGCTTCCTATACATACATATATATTATAATCATATTAATAGTTGCTGTAGTCTTATTTGCAATAATTTAATTGTTTAGTTTCCCATTTAGACCAGAGCAAATCTTAATCTGCTAGTATGATGGATTTCTGGTCATAACAGGGTCAATGCTGATGTTAGAAGTGAACCCTAGCTCTCCCTGTTACAGTTGCTTCTGCTGGCTCATCTATAGTACAACAAGAACACCTGAGTGGTCTGGCTATCATAAGTTCAGCTCAGCTTATAGCAACACAGCATCAGATGATCAGATAATAGGTCATGAAGTGGGCCGGTCTGGGTCTGAAACTCCAGGGCTGAAAATGTGTCCCACTCCGGCCCTGCTCTCAGCCACGAGGGTGCAACCACAAGGAGAAGTAAAAACACAAGAACAAAAACGGCTCTGGCCGTAACACTTTTACATTTGAACTGTTTAAACGTTTTAACGGGTCACGTTACATTCTGACATAGGACCCCTTATTTGCTAGCAGCTTCACAATTCTTGCATCCATTGAACTTGTGAGTCTTTGGACAGTTTCTGCTTGAATTTGTTTGCTAGTTGTCAGAATAGCCTCCCAGAGCTGCTGATTGGATGGAAACTGCCTCCCACCCTCATAGATCTTTAGCTTGAGGATGCTCCAAAGGTTCTCAATTGGATTGAGGTTCGGGGAGGATGGAGGCCACACCATGACTTTCTCTCCTTTTATCCCCATAGCAATCATTGATGCAGAGGTATTCCTTGCAGCATGAGATGGTGCATTGTCATGCATGAAGATGATTTTATTACAGAAGGCATAGTTCTTCCTTCTGTACCAGGGAAGAAAGTGGTCAGTCAGATACTCTACATACTTTGCAGAGGTCATCTTCACACCTTCAGGGACCCTAAAGGGGCCGACCAGCTCTCTTCCCATGATTCCGGCCCAAAACACGACTCCACCACCTGCTTGTTGGAACACGGTGGCCGTCCACCAACCATCCACTACTCCATCCATCTGGACCATCCAGGGTCACACGGCACTCATCAGTGAAGAGGACTGTTTGAAAATGAGTCTTCAGGTATTTCTCTGCCCACTGCAGCCATTTCTGCTTGTGAGCGCTGTTTAGTGGTGGCCCAACCGAAGGTTGCAGTACTCTGGAGGACTCTACACCTTGATGTCCGTGGGACTCCAGAGGCACCAGCAGCTTCAAATATCTGTTTGCTGCTACATAATGGCATTTTAGCAGCTGCTCACTTGATCCGATGCAAGGATCTGGCAGAAATCTTCCTCAGTTTGCCTTTATCTGCACGAACCCGTCTGTGCTCTGAATCAGCCACAAATCTCTTGACAGTGCGATGATCTCGCTTAAGTTGTTGTGAAATGTCTAATGTTGCCATACCTCGTCCAAGGCACTGAACTATTTCATGCTTTTCTGCAGCAGACAGATCATGTTTCTTCCCCATATTGGTTGCTAACTGTGGTCTGCTTAATAATGTGGAACGTCCTTCTTAAGTAGTTTATCCTTTAGTTGGGTACACCTGGTAAACTAATTGTCACAGGTGTCAGATTCCTTCCAGTGATCCAAAGAGCCCAGATACACAACGCCATCCATGAGTTTAACTGAAAACCAAAAAATGTCATCTTTGTGACACTTATATAGGATTTACATTATAATTAGTTTTTAAAGACACTTGTAAAATATAAAAAGCATCCAGTGCTTAACTGAAACTTCATATTTTAACAACAAAAATGCAGCAAACCTCCCCCGCCTCAAAAGTGGTTTGATCCTACTGAGCTTTCCCAGAGTCGGGCTCTGGGCGCTCTGTGTGCCACCTTCCTGAGTGGCTGATATGCTGTAGTTAAGGGAGACCAGATGTCCCACGTTGCTGACAGTTTTCCATTTGGTGTTTAAATCTTACATAAACTATTTGTGAGGAGAAAGCAGTGGCGAGGAGGCGGGGCTTTACGCAGGTCTGGAGCACGAGCCACTCATGAACCACCAAATAAAAGAAAACGAGAGCGCGGAGGTTAAACAGATGAGAAAACTCTGTTTCAGAAAGACTGAAGGCGTTCACTCGTGAGTTAAAGATTTTCAGGGCGACTCCGACGGTCTGTGTGGTCTTTCTCAGTCATTGTTCCCAGTCTCTCTCTCAGTAAAACAAAATGTTGATCCAAGCAGGATTCACAGGAATTAGACAGGTTCATTTAGGTCCATTTGTTTTGCATCTGGGCCACACAGGAACTGGTCCAGCTCAACACCTCAACACATATACCAGCACCCCCAACTCCCTTCCCCTAGGGCCAGTATCCAGCATGTTTTAGTTGTTTCCCTAGTCCAACACACTTGATTCACCTGTTCAGCAGCTCATCAGGCTCTGCAGAGGCCTGCTAATCACCTGCTGAGTAAAATCAGGTGTGTTGAATAGGGGTGTTCCAAAAAGGGTACTTCACGATTCGATTCGATTTCAATTATGGGAGCTTCGATGCTTCGATTCTTCGATTATAATGGTTGTTGGTTCGATTCGATTACTGGTGCCACGATTCTTCGATTATTGACATTTTTAATGCTTTTTTTCATACGAGATTGATTGTCTTCTTCTTTGTCTACATTTGTAAATAAATAACCTATCAATTAACTCAGTTCCTCTAAAACTACTCTCAGTAACTAAATACTTTTTTTTTTTACATTTAACTATTTTTCAAAGACAAAATCTTATTTTATGACTGTATGACTTGGTAAATATTTGCACTTTGACCAACTTAACTTCGATCAGGGAAAGCTTTAAACATTTAAAACCTGCTAGGGAAACATTTTTCTCTCCTTCCTTTACTTTATTTACCAACAGAACATTATTAGAAAACAGTTCAATAACATGCAAAACAACATGCTATCACCTCAACTGTCTTACAGCTTTTGAGATATTGAATAACATTTCATTTCTACTGGTAACAATGTAATGGTGGCATGTCTATAATGTACGGGTTGGCAATAATCCAGTTTAAATTACGTTCACAGATAGAAGTGCTTGTGAATTACATACTACAACGGCATGCCATAGTCCAGGAGCGGTGTGTTGCGCAATCTCGTAGCAACAACAACGTCGTGAGTCCCGGTAGCTGCTGTGGCTCTGCTCCATAGCTGCAGACAGCTACGAATAAACACGATGGTGGGACTTTTCTTCCGCTTGTAGAGTTTAGTCATTCTTAGTTCCAAGATCATCGTGTTCTTTGGAACCCACGGCGTGAGTCTGCTATCCGCTAGCTTAGTTAGCATTAGCCAATCTGCCCGTAGCTGCGCGTTTGATCCCAAACTTTGGACCGTTTCTGCTGGTTCCTCTATTTTCCTCCACAGCACCTAGATTACCACATTGTGCGCCAGTAAAAAGCATCTTCCTTACACAAAAACAAATAACTTACATTTGTTAAGGCTCCGGTTACGTGTATTTTTTTTAGTACCGGCTTTGCAACAAAGCTTCACGTTATTTATTTTTTTAAGCATCGACGTTCATTCATCGATTCTGAATCCTCACGTGAAGCTTTGCGATGCATCGCCACATCGATGAAATGCACCCACCCCTAGTGTTGAAGCAGGAAAACATGCTGGATAGCGGCCCTCGGGAAGGGAGTTGGGGATCACTGACCTAGAGCCTTTGAATGTGGACTAGATTATTCTAATAGCAGAATCCGTAAAGCATCATTTGTGAAACCTTTTTTTGATTTGTGGAAAAAAGTGTTCTCCTTTTATTTTACAAATGTGACGATGAAATTGTGTTAAAATGTACAAAAACTGATCTTGCCTGGACGGGCAGCTCTCTGGGTGCTCAGCCCCCCTAAACCTCTGACCCTAGGATCGCCCCTGCTGGCCTGCATTACTGACAGTCTCCCGTTTTGAGTTCACAGGTCTGGAGCTCGTGGAGCGCGCTCACGAACCACCAACACAAAATGAAACGACGGCGAGGAGCCCGATACGAAACGGTGCAGAAAATGTGAGTTACAAAAACATGTCAAAAGCAGGTTTTCCAGTAATCAGACAGGTTCATGCTAAAAGCCAAAAAGGTTCTAATAGAGACAAGGTTCTGGGGTTGTGTTGGTTCACATACATACAAGCTGAACCCTTTTAGAAATGCTGAGAGTTGAACTGAAGCTCTGATGACTTTTTCTCAGAAGAAAAGAGTCAGAACTCTAAGATTAGCTCAGATTTTTGTCTCAGATTAAAGTCAGTGATGTTTTTTTCTCTTCCCTAAATATTAACTATTAGAGATTTCATGACATTAAAAATGTTTCTAAATGAACCCTCCCCTCTCCCTTGTACGTTTTTGTGCACAGGCAGGTGTGTTTCTGTGAATCATTTTGGCTGTGCTAATGCAATATGTGTGATTTTCTGGAGGGTGTGTATTTTTGGGGGAATTACCCAAAAAATTAAATTGGATGTCCTACTCCATTTAATATAATGCTGACATCATTTAATATTCCCCTTCCTCCTTGCATGTTTTTGTGTCCTATTGACTCCCATGTAAACTATATTTTTCTAATAAGCATAATTATTAGCATACATAATTTTTTTATTTCTTTGTTGTTGTTTTTTTACATCAGTCTGAGACTAAAATTGTAGTTTTTAGTCTTTTCCACCAGATGACAACATTTCTCTCTATCTGGTCCAGCACTGACTCACCCCTTCAATAAACTGGAGGGTTTTGTGGGAGGGTTTGCCCTCTGACTGCACAGTGAATCACTAACATCAGACTTCATTTGTGGTTCCTCGTTTTAAAAAGAAGTCAGGGAGGTTGGCTTTTTCTGTTAAAGCTCCAATGGACTGGAACACGTTACCTGCTCATTTAAGATCTATTACTTCTTTTCGTCTGTTTACAAATGTGGTTTATGGAAATGTAATGCCCACCTGCAACTGTTTCTGATTTTCTCTGGGGATCGGTATCCATGCAACTGCAGTAACCTTCACCTTATCCATTTATTTTTCTGTGCTATTTCAGGGTTTCCCCCAGCGCAGTATTATATATAAAATAATAAATTTTCTCGTTGGGCGGTAAATAATTGACAACTTACCGCCCGGGTGCCACCCAAGCTTTGTTTGTCATTTACATACTGGCGTTCACCTCCCCCTGTGTCCGCACGTTTGGGATACCTCATGACCGTGCCCTGTAGGAAGCTGTCTTTTGTGATTCCACTGCACACAGAAACTGCGCATATTCACGTGACAAGAGACGAGTTCACCATAAAAGATGGGGTGGAAACACGCACGAAGTTGGCGGCTCCACAGGGATGGGATTTCATGATGAAACCTCCGACTAAAAGATTTAAAACTGGTGAACAGAAGCGAGACAGTTCAAAAAGGTATGAGACAGAAAAGCGTGTACGTAGGTGGAATGATTCCTGGCGATTTAAAGAAGATGGAAAGCGCTGAGAATGGCTCGAATACAGCGAAGCGAAGGAGGTGATGTACTGTGTTGCATGCCGGAAATATGCGTTGACGAAATCAACTTTTGTTGAGGGAACAAAGAAATTGAAATTGGAATATGTGAAAGACCACGAAAAAACAGCGAGCCACATGAAGGCGGAAAAGACTGCTATGGCAAAAACAGCAGCGGTAGGAGAGTCGCCAGCTGCGAAGGCCCTCGCGTCTATGACAAAAGCACAACAAGACAAACTGGAAAAGTTGTTCCGTACGGCTCACGCCATTGCAAAGAAAGGGAGGCCATACACAGACTTCACTTGGATGTGCGAGTAAGTATTATTGGCTAAACGAATTATCATAATGCTGAGTTTGATCTGTTTAACCCTGTGTTTTTGTTCATTATGCTAAGATGCAGTTAACTGAAGAAAACTTTTCAAAAACATGGATTAAAAAAAAGAACCTTGAGAGATTAGTACGTAAGTCATCTGCATTTTTTAAAATCTTTTTTAATTTTAATTTTTTTTAACGGCCATCTTTTGCTTCTTTCGTTCTTTTCTTTATTTTTAACTTTTATTAAAAATGTGTTTGAAAAAACTCACCTTTCCTTTTTTATTCTGTTTTTATTTTTTTTCACCTTTTCTTCTTTTTTATTCAGTTTTTATTATTTTAAGTGTCATCTTTCCAATGAGAGAGAGATGTGCATTATCACATTTAAAGACTGCAAAAATTGACAATGTATGAAATGTAATGTAAAAATGAATATATTCATGTTGTCACATACAATATAAATGTCAGCAGTTCCAGTCATCACACCCAAATCCTATCGATGACATGGTGGCCAACACGGAGAACCGGTTTGGGGGTGTGAGACAAGGGGTACTCCATGCCACAAACATTGCAGATTTTAGATTCTGGCCCGACAAAGTAAACATGGCAGGTTGGTTTTTTGTTTAAATTTATGAACAGCCTCATTTTACTTTGATAACAAGGTTTCATCACAGCAGGGGTTTTTTTTTTAAATAAAAAGAGGTAATGCTATGGACACTTCTTGGTTTTTAAAGAGTTAGGTTTTTGATAATTACATTTTTTGTGCTTTTTCAGACTTCGGAGATGCAGCCGTTGACACCCTGGTAGAGCACTTCAAGCCTGTCCTGGAAGACGCGGGTGTGCAGGTAGACAAAGTTGCAGACGAGTGGACAATACTCAGATCCAAGGTGTATCAGCAGCCCGACTGGTTGGAGTTCATTAAAGCCGGGCGTACACCGTGCGACTTTTTCCCTTTTTTGAGCCGATTTTCTCCTCGTGCGAGAATCTACAAGCTCGGGGCGAGTTTTGCGCTGAGCATCGTGTAGTATACAGGGGGTTACGAGAGGCGATTAACACCACATGACCATCTGCCGATCAGCAATCGTAAGCTCGCACCGATTTTTGGCGTGTTTGATATTTTGCTCGTCCCTTGTGAGGGTATCGCACTGTTGAAGCGGTGCTGCGACCCAAAAAGTATCAGAACCGCACACGGCGCATGCGCAAACACAGAAGCAGTAGCATAAATGAAGGAAGTGGAAGCGAAAACAAACCAAATAGCTAACCCACTTTCAAAATAAAAGCAGCGTTGCTTTATTTTGATGAAAATTAAACATTTTTTCTTCATTTAACAGCGGGAAATGCTAGTAATTTATCGATTTTGATCAAAAGTGGATCAAATATAATACAAATAATATGTTTTCGTTGTTATTTTGTTATTTACGGAACAAACCAGACTTTTATTTTTATGTCAGATTGATTTTTTAACCGTAGCAACAAGCAGCGCTTGCCATGAAGCAACAGAGTACGCTTCTATTCCAAATGCCGTCCTCGTCCTCCCGTACTCAGACCAACGTGTTGCGTCATATATACTTTTTTTTAGCTGCGATGAGTTCATGCCAGACGTACAGTGTGAGCAGTCAGGTCGCATCCGAGAACTGGGTCGTATAGTGTGAGCACATGACTCGTGAGATTTGCTCTACGAGGAATTCGTACAGTTTGAGCTGAAGCTGAACGCTACGAGTGAAAAAGTCGCACAGTGTACGCCCGGCTTAAGAAGGTGACATGGTGCGAACTGAACAGAAGGTACTTTGACGAGTGCCCCAACATCCTTCAACTTGTGGACCTGCTGCTGACACTGCCTGCATCTACTGCTGAATGTGAAAGGGGTTTCAACCACATGAAAATGATAAAGAGTGACTGGCGGTCCAGCCTGTCAGGGAAGAGTGTGGGCCAGCTCATGTCGGTGCTGTTACTGTCAGCAGAGATTAAAAACTTCGACCCGAAGCCAGCAATCAAAATATGGTTTCATGATGTACAACGGCGAAGGTGTCCTGATTTCATGGATGGAAAGACTTCAACTGCTCCCGAGATCGACGACGAAGAGCCAGAGGACGACTTCGTGTGCGTCAGTCCCGCTTGCTCTCCATGAGGAGCAAGTAGTATAAGGACAAGCTTAAGAAGAACTTTGGAGTAATATCTGGAACCAAAGACTCAGAGAAACCACTAGTCCACCACTAGCCAAATATTCAGCCTGCAACACTATGGTACCAGAGACTGATACAGTGCTGATTGTAAATATGAACATAATAAATTTATTATGTTTAAAACGGTGGTTCAGTAGTGATTTTTACTCGTTTGAGCAGATGACCTGCGGGGCCGGTAGATTCTCAGCCGGGCCAGCAACTTTTCTGAGTTACTGGCCCGGCTGGCCGGTTGGTTGTGTAGTTCATTTCCACCCCTGAAACCCATTATGATTAAAAACGCTCAAACATGTGTCCTGTATCAGAGCTACATGTGTGAAGTTTACAGAGGAAGAAACCGCATCCAAATCGGTTCAGTATTCAAGGAGTTATGGTTGATTTAACATGCTGACACTTCAATGCCTCTGCAAGGGGGGGGGGGCGACCGATCCAAGATGGCGGCGCCACCGCTCGTCAGCGCAATAGCTGTCACGAGGGGTCCATCAATGTCTATGGTGCAAATGGTCAATTACGGAAAATGGGGAATTTACAAGCCTCCCTCGTTAATTACAAGTCAGGCAGGATGGATCGCTGCTGCTTCCAGACGAGCGACTTTTCTAAACTGATTTAGTGGAGATCCTGAAAATGAAAATGTGTCTGAAAACTTGCTAAAATCCCTGAAATGTTACTGATTTATTTCTCTAAAGAGGAACAAAGTTTAGCGACTGATTTCAGCTCAGTTGTGTCAAAAAGCTTCAGGACAGCAAACGGATCCAAGCAGACCGTCCTGAGATTGTGTCCTCAGTAGAACCACATGAGTCCCGCTGCTGTTTCATACCTATTCTGTGTAAGTTGATCTGTGGTTTCCAGCTGAGCTCCAGCAGTCTGCGCTGACGATCGATCTCTTCCTCGTAGCGGACGATGGTTTTTTCATACTCGGAGAATATTTCTGCAGCAGCAGCAGTTAGCCGCTCTGTGATAAACTCTCTCAGAGACTGAGCTGAAGACATTGTTGCTGCAGAGCCTCAGAGATTCACCTCTCACACCAGAACCACGAGCTAACGCTGCTAGCAAACAACAAGCTAGCTCTGCTAACAGCTTCCTTCCGGGGTGCGTCATTTGGAATCGTAGGATGTCCAAGGAAGGTCCCGCCTTTCTCGCCTCTGATTGGCTGGGAGGGCTCTACTACGATTGGCTATTTCCTGTAACAGCAAACCGTCTTCCCTCGCTAAGTGCAGGTTGTTTTCTGTCTGCATCCAGATGCTGAGGAGTTTGGTGAAGAAAAGGTGAACGTAGCTCTATAATCACCATTCTGTCCTGTTTTACAACACACCAGCTTCAGTTTATTTATAAAATAACCTGAAAAACGTCGAAAGTGAACTTTTAATGTTGTTGCTTTTATCACACAGTTGGATTGACTTTATATCTTTTGGCTCTCAAGCATTGGGGTTATCTTATTACTATATGTCTTGACTTTAATAGCTGTTAGCAAGTTAGGACACATTTCATCATCTGTTTAATCGTGTGTCGTTGAATCAAAATTTAAATCAAAGCTGATAATGATTCAGACCTATGTTTCACCAGTTTTCATGATTCTAGAAGAGAAACAGACCTTAATTCTTTTACTTTTTGTTCTTTATAAAACACAGATAGATCTTTCTTTACCTTGTTGTGCTGACGTTTCGATCGTCGCTGCGATCTTCATCTGAGCTAAGCCGCTGAAAGCAGCTTCACTTCCGCTTCCGTTTATGTGCGGGCAGCAGGGGGCAACGACATCGAGCAGGACGGCGCGGGCAGCAGGGGGCGATGTCGTTGCCCCCTGCTGCCCGTGCCGTCCTGCTTGATGACGCAGTCCCATGCGTGGTCCAACGCGTACACCCCGTCGTCCCTGTTCATGGTCCCCCGTCCACGTCTCCTTATCTCAATAGCTTCTTTAATCCATCTTTTATATTTTTGTTGTTCTGTGTTGATAATCCTTGTGTTGTCCCAGTCCATGATGTGGTTTTCTCTGGTGCAATGATCTGTGACTGCTGATTTCCTTATTGTGCTCTCTGCTTCTTGTCTTGTTGCTCTTGTGTGTATTCTTCTTGTCTCCTTTTCACATTCTTTTCTGTGTTCTGCTGTTCTTGTGTTAAGTTGGCGTCCTGTTTCTCCTATATATGTTTTAAGAAACAAGAACTGAAGCCAGTAATAACCCTCCCATACATCAGAGGAACGACAGAAAAAATAGTAGCAGTAATGAAAAAATACAAGATAAACACACCAATCAAACCATACACAACAGTTAGAAAAAGTCTGGTACACCCCAAAGATAAGATCCCAAGGGAAAAAAAAATGTGGAGTCATTTACGAAATCCCCTGAAAATTATGGGCAGTTTTATGATATTTCATACCAGGTAAGGCACACATATGTTTAGCCTATCCTATGTACTCTGATTTAGAATAGAATAGAATAGAATAGAATAGACTTTATTGATCCCACGGTGGGGAAATTCACTTGTCACAGCAGCACCATCACTCAAAAAGTAGTTAGAAGATAAAAAAAAAAAAACAAGGGTACATGTATTTACACATAGGCAGTAATCTAGTATTGTAATCTTAGATCACTAAAAATCCACAAATAAAGATTAAAAACAGACATGGTACCAACACTATGCAGCATACAGTAAGAGACACAGACAACAATGAGAATCCATTATTGCACAAGTATAGAACACATGAATATTGCATTGGTGTTATTGTGTACCAGGATGATACCAGTACAGTTTAGACTGAGGAGTTCTACACTCTTACAGCAGAGGGGATGAAGGATCTGCGATAGCGCTCAGTTTTACATCTGGGATGTCTCAGTCTACCTCTGGAGGAGCTGTCCATGACCTCCACAGTGGAGTGCAGTGGGTGGGAGGGGTTCCTTAAGATGGAGGTCATCTTCCCCAGCATCCTCCTTTCACACGTCTCCTCAACAGAATCCAGCGGGGAGCCCAGAACCGAGCTAGCTTTGGTAGCTAGCTTGTTCAGTCTCTTCCTGTCTCGGTCAGAGTTGCCTACACCCCAGCAGACCACAGCAGAATGAATAACAGAGCCAACAACAGAGTGATAAAAGGATTTCAGCAGCTGGGAGTTAACTCCGAAGGACCTCAGCCTCCTCATGAGATGGAGGCGGCTTTGGCCCTTCTTATACAGAGCATCTGTGTTGTGGGACCAGTTCAGTTTACTGTTGAGGTGAACACCCAGGTACTTAAAGGTGTCCACCACCTCAATGTCTGCTCCCTGGATGTTTACTGGTGAGTGAGGAGGAGTGTTTCTCTGGAAGTCAATCACCATTTCCTTTGTTTTACTGGTGTTCAAGCGAAGGTGGTTACGCTCACACCAGTCCACAAAGTCCATGATGACTGACCTGTACTCCTGGTCGTCCCCCTCAGACACACAGCCGACGATGGCCGAGTCATCAGAGAACTTCTGGAGGTGACAGCTGCTGGTGTTGTAGGTGAAGTCCGAGGTGTAGAAGGTGAAGAGAAAGGGTGAGAGCACTGTACCCTGCGGAGCTCCAGTACTGCACACAACCACCTCAGACGTACAGTTGTGCAGCCTCACGTACTGTGGCCTGTTGGTGAGGTAGTTGATGATCCATG
>SSNS01000139.1:107683-120040 GCA_006937985.1 Aphyosemion australe
TAATGTTCAGTTATGATTATTCCCTTACTTAATGAGATCATTTTCTGCTGCATTTTCAGGTGTCAGTGTGGCCAATGTGGACCAATGGAAAGCATTATTCACAGTGTGTGTTGTCAGGAACTGGAACCATTCAGGCAGCTCATACTCAGTCTGGTCCCCCCAGACCCCATCTTCTCTGTAACCGGCCACCCTGGATTTGACGGCTGCTGCTTGAATCCTTTTGTGCTAAGGCTTGCTTATCACACATTTAGGGAGCAGCATGGACCCCTTCATCTACAGTTCAATGAGTAAGAACATTTTCCTCCAATAAGCATTAAGTTTTGCAACGAGGCATCACATGTGAATGAACAACAACACATTCAGCTGGAAAAGGTTTATTATACATTCCTGACATTTTCACTTCTTTTTGCAGACAGTATCGCTATGTAGCTTATAGGCAGATCATCCGATGGACACATGGCATCATTGGGCGACACATCCGCAAGCCTCTGCCATCTTGTGTGGTGAACGCCGTCAGAGCGGCCTTCCCAGATGAAGCTGGACGGTACAATGGCTTCCAGTGGCCTAGTCTGGACTAGCGTGGCTCTGAAAGTATTGTTTTTGTACATAATACAATTTGTTAGAATTTGTTGTTTGAAATTCCATGACATTAAACAAACATTAAAAGATGTCATTCCTGATCTTGGTTGTGGCGAATCATCTTTGACAGACAGATATTGAATAGTTCAAAAATGTCAATTATAGATTTTACTCAATTCCATGTCAATTATCCCAATTTAACTTAAAATCGAACCTGTTTTGAAAACCGTGACCTGCTGATGTACTGCTCAACAGCCTCATGCTTCTCCACTCTGTCCCACAGGGCTGCCAGTGGTCCTGGATCTGCGGCCCTCATTGCAGATATCGAGGAGCTCAGTAGTTGAGGGTTTTTGTTGTAGGTCTCCTGCAGCCTGCTGAGTAGTGCTGTCACGTATTCTGTAATATTAATATAAGTTAGAAGCAGTTCTATATAGATGGAATATCCACCAATCTATAATTCTTTTACCATAAGTGGGTTCATCTTTCACCGGACGCACAGACCATCTGCCTTTTTTAAAGCGTGGATAGCGTACAGCATATCCACGCTTTAATGAACCATATTTGGCACAGTGCAGGGCTGTCAGATCTGCAGTCACCAGACACCACCATACCGCCACCAGATTCCTTCAGCTGTTGCATTAAAGCTGACTGCTGTTCCTCCCAAGCCAAAATGATTGATGGGATTGTGTAAAGCCTTTGATGCCTAAAATAAGTTCCAGTAGATATAGTCTGTACACCTTGTAGCGACAGCATCCGTAAAGTCTGAGACACCATACACCCTGTGAAGTGCATGGCCCCAGAAAGCAGAAGGTTGCAGGCAGGCATGTTTTTGTGGAGCATGGGCTGATTTCATCAGGATCTTCTGTGACCACAAAGATCACATTTCTGGAATAAATGCACAACACATAAAGGACAGGAATGGTTAACGTACATTAGAAGATAGAGTTAGTACACAGATACTGTTGAACAAATAACTAATATGAGCAACCTGCTGAATTTCGATAAAGGTCCCAGACTTCTTGGTAATAGTGGCCTCTGCTCGCTCTCCACAAATGCAGCTAGGTGCTGAACAGCTGCATCAACTCATCGTGGCAAACAATGTATTTGTTTGCCTCATCATTTTGGCTGAGAATGAAAAAGGGTCGTTAACATACAACACTTCAACCATTTTCTTTTATGGCACCAAGCAAGCAGTAACTCACCAGCCTAGGTTGTCCTCCAAAGATACATCAACAGGAAATGAATCATCAATAGACATGAGTTCTGAGTCCTCAAATGGTCTGAAGCTCTCATCCTGCTCATCTATGGGCTCGGGTGATGATACGGGTGATGATAAAGGTGTTGAGTGCCACAACACATCACTCTCCTCATATTGTGTCCCCATGCCCCTGGTGGGTGGATGGAGGGCAACCTGTGTTGCTGAGAATAGACAATATTTCTAAGTAATGACTGTGTTAAGTTAGTCATCACAGCTTACTTTGAGAGTCAATTAACAGTTTAGTGGAAAATACTTTTTGTAGAGAAACAGTCAAAATGTAGTTCAAGTTGTATAATACTTCTGTGAGACGCACGTGAAAATGTACCTGTGGAACGATGGGGAATGAGCTGCCTGTATCCACACTGAGTTGCACGGTTCACTCTGGTAGATGAGTGTTTCTGATGAGACAGGCATTCATCCGTCACGTCACCTGATGTCTCAGAAGATCCAGCCGCTTCAGGAGTTCCTTCTGTTGTTTCAATTTCTGGCGTCATATTGATCATCTGAAAAACAAGCATTAACATGTTTAATTGCCTTTCTGTGAGTATTGAGAATATATAGGAGTACAAATGAAATAAATATTAAAAAAATAAATATATACAAATAGTATATTCCAACAATATATCGGTTACACCAAATTCAGCGACACTTCACATTTTGTGACTGTAGGGGGCAGTGTTGAGCTCTATTGCGTCTGTACACCCCGAAGTGGCATAAAAGAAGAAGATGCTACGTTAAAACCGTAAGATACGTAAACTGACTGAGGAAGTTGTGCGGCGCGGTAGACGGCCACAGTTTGTTATAGCTGCTACCATATCCTGTGACCTTACTGTAACTTCTAGCAGCTATCACAGAGTGTGGCCGTCTACCACGCCCAGTGGCTATAGAAATGACCGCGCCGCACAACTTCAGTTTACGTAGCTTATGGTTTTAACGTAGCATCTTCTTCTTTTATGCCAATTTGGGGTGTACAGACGCAACAGAACTAAACACTGCCCCCTGGAGTTACAAAATGTGTAGAATCTGGTGTAACACCCGTTTAAAATAATAATTGGAAAACACAACATTTGAAGGAGACAGCTATGTTAACATGCGATAAATGTCCCCTATCCGAATATAATCTTTGCTGATCGGATTTCACAAATCTCCGTTTACATGGACACTAACTTTCACCAGAAAAAATAACGTAAACAAACGCCATCTTGTGCGCACGTCTTTTTTTTTCTTCCCCTAGTTCTATTTTACTGTTGTCTTGCTTTGCAAGTGAATTTCGTTGAAGTCCCGTTTCATTAATATTTAATGCGCTTGAGTGTATAACTCAGCATTTCTAGCCTTTTTGTCCATCGAGACGTTCAACAATATTCAGCTAAGCAGACAGCTAAGCTAAGCTAAGCTAAGAAGAAAAAAAATGTGTCGGAAACAGACCATTTGTTTTAGAGCATCTGCAAAGGCAAATCCATTGCTACCACTAAACGTTTTTTGGTCATTAAACATTCTTCTGAATTTAAACAACACTTACTCGGGCAACTTCCAGCTTGTGAGAAGCACGGGAGTTTCTCCTGCGGCAGGATGGGGCCGACGTTGCTGCAGCTCAGCTGATCCCAGACCGTGTTCTCTCTCCTTGTTGCGCTCTCTGTGTACCGATGGTACTGCAGTGGATTTCAGTCTGATTTGATCCTTTTTTCTGAACCCCATCTTGTGTTGAGTTATGTCACCCTCGACATAATCTTCCTCACGGAAATGAAAGCCACAAATCACGGAGTTGCTCGATACACTGCTGCAGGCAAAATCCTGTCTCCTTACTTGGACAAATCTCACCCAACCACGAAAGGCTGGGTTTTTCCGTTGTGGAAATCGATGGACACGATGTCCAGACAAACAGGAGTTTGTACAACCCGCACATACGCAAACATTTACCATAGTTAAACTAGTTGAATCGATTTCACCGCAGTTAGTACTAATCACATATGTCCAGTGCGTCCTAAAGAAAAGCTTTTCCTCTGCTTGCGTCATGTGTCACGTGACTACAAAACCGCGCGTTATTTTGGAAATCTGGCTCACTTGCCCTTTATTTAGTCATTTTATACACCTGGTAGTTATTTTGAAACCTGTGAGGAAAACAAATGAAGTCTTTAAACTTGATTTATGTTTTTTTTTTCCATTTAAAACAACATTAAAGATGCTCTTTAAGGGAAGGGACCATAGAGTTCTGGAAAAGTGTGCCAGTAGAAAAATACTCCAATGTCAATCAGGCTACGTTTAAGACACTGTCAATGTTTGGGTCAACATACATCTGCGAGTCTGTGTTTTCTACCCTGAAACACGTGAAATCAAAGCATCGATCTGTTCTGACTGACACCCATGTGAGAGAATTGCTTCGAGTTCGAGCAACAACGGAATACCAACCAGATTTGAAGAGGATTGTTCAAGGCAAGGAATGCCAGAAGTCCCACTGAGCAACATGCACAGTAAAAGAAAAACTATTAAATGTGGACTTGGATGAACTGAGTTTGTGTATGTGTGCGACAGTGCCCACTGCACACAATGTTCATTGTTGAAAATTACTTTATTATGTTTGTGTGTGACATTTACAATCTGGCTGAGCAGAGGTCTCTCTCTCTCTCTGTGTGTGAGAGGAAGGTATGGGTGACGTTCAAGTGTGCACATGCGTATGATGTGGCTCTTTGCTCTAACACAGTAAAAAAAAAGTGGCTCTTGGTCTCTGATGGGTTGGCCGCCCCTGCTATAGAGCTACTGGGTGACGTTGTCTCTACCGCATAGTGTTAGCCAGCAAGCTGTCCCGCCGTCATTAGGATGGCCTGGCGTCAAAAATGACGGCCTAGAAAATG
This sequence comes from Aphyosemion australe, assembly GCA_006937985.1. NCBI lineage: Eukaryota > Metazoa > Chordata > Actinopteri > Cyprinodontiformes > Nothobranchiidae > Aphyosemion > Aphyosemion australe. The sequence goes on from SSNS01000139.1 coordinate 112,370, forward strand.
AGGTGCGACTTTAATATTTGATGGCAAGCATCCTCGTTTTCTGTAATATCTAATCTAGTGTAGCGACATCAATCCATGGTTTTTCTCCTAAATGAACTTCAGTAACACTTTAACTTACAGGTCGTAATAGTATTGTGTTTGAATGTAAATTCGCACTCACATTAAGTTAATAAGATGCACACCACATTAAGCTGAGTCATCTTTAAGTGTTGATGAAACACGGTGTCTGAGGTATTTTGTTAACACCCACTTGAATGTGTCAAGATTTGATTTGCCCAAATTAATAAACAATTAGTTTGATAAAACCTCCATCTCGGCCAGAACACTTCAGTTCCTGAAGAGTTCCTGAAACAAACCAAGTCCTGACTAGGTCCACTCCTCTCAAAGGGGGAACTTAAGACAACAAGCTATGCTTCCTTGGTTTGGCCAGCCGGGGAAAAGCAACGCTTAATAATTAATAATATAAGGAACCATCCTCTTCTTTTTGACCAAAGATCAACTATTTTTGTGATCTGCCTCTAAGCAAAACCAACTTCACCAGACGACGCAGTCACCGGAAGTGTCCCAGACCCTCGGTTCGTATCGGGGCCTGCTACAGCTCCATACCTCAGAGGCCTCCTCACTTGACACACGTCAGCACGACCTCTAGCTGACCCTGGAGTCACCGGGAGCTTCCACAAGGTGAAGTAGCCCTGCACGCTGGTGTCAAATGGTCTTTATTAATTTGATAACTTATTAAACCATCCAAATTTGATTTAACCCAGACATCATAGGATCTAAGACACTTATATGCTGATTAGGCAACCTCATCTAGCTTGCATTACATCACCTCATTAATTGTCTCAGTCTCTTGTTCATAACCATCATTCATAGTAATTTGTCCTTTGTCATCATTGATTGAGAACTATAGTATTACATTTATTTTTATAACCATTTTCTTGACTCTGTCTGAATTATTCTGAAGTGTGCGGATTACTTACAGAATAAAAGAACCTAAAGAAATGTTAAATTAACATTTAAAGATCATTGAGATTAATAATGGTTCATATCTATATGGAATATTACATCTTCATTGATCCCTCTTTAAATATGTGACACTAGCCCACGCTACACTAGAATTTGAAATAAAATAAAAACTGATTATTGCACAAATAATTCGACAAACGTGTTCAAGTCTGTGCTACTGGAAATGTGCGCATTATGTCCGCCAAAACGCTCGTTCAAGACGCGCGTTTTGGCGGACATAATGCAAGTTTAGAACGCACATTTTTTTTATCCCTTTGGCTTGCCATAATTGTATAACGTAGACTCGCTGTAGCAGCGGCAGATTCACCAAACAAAGCTAGAAATTCCTTATCAGAGGAATAAAGGAAAAGAAAAGAAGAACGTGATAGAGCAAGAGCAAAGACCAGAGTTATTATTGGGCCATCTTTTCCTCGCTGGAGAGCTCTTTTAGAAAGAACAGCATGAACTACGGACTCTGACCTAGCCGTGATGCTAATGGCTAGGTAAGTAATAAATGATTTCACCAGGGTTATTGTGTTTGGTCGGGCATAAAGTTGTTATACAGTCCTGATAAAACTATTTATTCAATGCCTGATATTAGGAATGTAAACATGCCACTTTTGCCCGAGAGAGAGATTTGTTACGACAGTGACGTTACGCAGCAAGCCTCTAGAGGGCGACAGAAACCATATAACTGCAATCTTGCGGAATGCTGCTTTAAAATACACAACGGCACAGTTTTTCCAAGTAAATAGTGTCCTTTTTCAGCAAAGCTTCTAAAAACGCCCTTTTTCCTACATCTTAACCTCTGACGTACCCAGAGGGAGTTCTAAGCTAGGCGCTGCCTCAGCTCAGTGTGGAGAGTGGGTAGTTTTAGGGTAGAGAGGTCATGTTATCGAGTCCGTGTGTGTGTTCACTAGTTTTGGATTGTGTTCATTTGATAAACTATTGTTTGTGGAGGCTGTAGAAACTCCAGCCGGTCCGCACATCGAGTCCACGAGTTTCCAAATAAGAAAAACAACGTCTCTGTCTCCGTGCCTGAGGGTGTTTTGTGCTGCTGAAAAGATGGGACTTCTGTAGCCCAGATCAGCGTCGGTACCAGGTCGGGGAGGTCCGCGCTGGCCTCAAGAGGCCTGTGGCAGGGTTAAAAAACTTAAATGTGTTTTTCTGGAGCTCAGATATGATTGTGGTCCATCAAAAGTATAATTATAAACATTTAGTTTCCTCTGTGTCAGAGCCACATTAGAATCCATATTTTTCTCTGGATTAGGCCAACAGGACTCCCTTTGCTGACGACACTTGGGTTGGCAGAGAAAAACAATTTTCTCACAAAAATGACCCTGAAAGCCTAAATAATTCATGTATGTGTAAATTTTTATTTAGAACGAGTTTCTGTTAAATTTCTCTAAACACTGGTTCATGGGAGTCTCTAACTTGCAATTTGCTCTTTAAAGGGGATATTTTATGCCAAATTCACTTGTTGCATCCCTTTGTGCTGCCACGTGGGTCTCTACTGCCTCTATAAACACTGCAAATGTGAATAAAAACTGTCTATTCATTTTCTGTCAGTGTTTGGATTCTGGGATGATGTGCCTAAAATGAGCCATTTTAAAAAAGTCCTTATTGTGATGTCACAGTAAGGAAAGTTAGCATAGACCTCCCCCCTCACCTGGTGACCCTGGAGCAGCAGCAGCTCTGATCTCAGCCTCAGGAACCAGTGAAAAAAGGAGTTGGTGTGTGTCTGGTTCTGGTTCATCGTGGTCTCTTTCCTCATCAGCAGGAGTCACAAGGGAGGTAACCGTCTCCTGCTTCAGTACAAGCTGCTCTTCATCCTGACTGATGCAGAGCTCCTCTTGCTCTAGAATCTGCAAAGGTTCTGGCTCACCCTGCTCCACTTTCATCTGTGGAGGTTCTGGTCCCTCCTGTAAAGGTTCTGGTTGTTCCTGGTCCAAACTTGAGGTCCTCTCCTGGTTCCAGAGCTGCTGGTCAGTCAGAACCTCCTCATCTTTCCTGACATAATGCAGTGGGAGTTCTGGACAGACAAACAGACCAAACTAAAAGCTGATTCATGTGACAATAAGAAAGCACACTTCACTTTAATCACCTGATGCATCTGAAGATGTTTTATTAAAGAATGAACTCTTTAACTGACAAATAACCACACACAGTTCTACAATCAGAGATGAGAACAGCAGGTGTGTGTGTCTGACTGACCCACAGCTGGTGTGTGTGTCTGACTGACCCACAGCTGGTGTGTGTCTGACTGACCCACAGCAGGTGTGTGTGTCTGACTAACCCACAGCAGGTGTGTGTGTCTGACTGACCCACAGCAGGTGTGTGTGTCTGACTGACCCACAGCAGGTGTGTGTGTCTGACTGACCCACAGCTGGTGTGTGTGTCTGACTGACCCACAGCTGGTGTGTGTCTGACTGGCCCACAGCTGGTGTGTGTGTCTGACTGACCCACAGCAGGTGTGTGTGTGACTGACCCACAGCTGGTGTGTGTGTCTGACTGACCCACAGCAGGTGTGTGTGTCTGACTGACCCACAGCAGGTGTGTGTCTGACTGACCCACAGCAGGTGTGTGTGTGCCTGACTGACCCACAGCAGGTGTGTGTCTGACTGACCCACAGCAGGTGTGTGTGTCTGACTGACCCACAGCAGGTGTGTGTCTGACTGACCCACAGCAGAATTGGACTAAGCTTCTATAATATTTATTAATTTAAATTCTTATTGACTTCGGGGATGGACACACAGGTACTACAGGTGAGTTTTATAGCGAAATAAACATCCAGACCTTCCTCAGATGCACCAGTCTCTGATGAAAATAGGACTGATGATCAGGGTTTCCTCTACATGTAATTGATCGTGGCGCACCGCCACGGCAAAATAAAAGCCCCCTCCTCCTTCAGAATGAGCTTTGTTTTTCCAGAAATATATGCTAAAACAATGTAAAGCATGTGAGATTTATAGCCTATATTTGCACACTTATACTAACCATAATCAGAGTTTGAACTGAATTTAAATATCATGAAATGTTAAAATTTATTTTATTTTGAAAAACCAACACTGCCCGGCTCTTTCCTGTCAGGCTGTGAAGCTGCGGTGCGTGCAGGAAAACTAGAGAAACAGTCCGATGTAGAGGGAGAGAAAAGGTGACAGAAAGGAGCCTAAGGAAGGTTAAGTTGATACATTTTTAGTTCAAGCCTGTGAAAACGACCCTAATGTTAACAAATCCAGATGGTCCCGCATGGACGCTTTTAGACCATTTTTGCAATAGTATAAAGCTGCAGACCCGGACACCCCAGATTCAGGCCGACGCCACTTTCAGTCTTCTACCCTTCTGTTAATTGCTTATTAAAAATTTTTTCTATTAATTGCTTATTAAAAAATGTAATTGTTAAAATTTCAATTAAGTGTTTTTTCAAATGATTTAATTGCTGTTAATTAGGCCGACGCCACTTTCAGGCTTCTACCCTTTTAGAGACAGCGACCTGTAATGGACAGATGTTTAACTGTAACCACGCCAGATTCAGGCCGACTCCAGATTCAGGCTTCTACCCTTCTATTAATTGCTTATAAAAAAATGTAATTGTTGTTAAAACTTCAGTTAAGTTGTTTTTCAAATTATTTAATTGCTTTTAATTGCTGGTGAAGCTTATTGCCCATACTGTAGCAACAGTGCACGTTATATATACCCAAAAAGCAACAAATTTAGACTCCCTCTGGAAAGAGAACACTGTACAAATGAACTCCACTTGCATGTGATTTTTTTGTGTCGTGCTGTGTAATAATGTAATGAATCATTTCAAATTTGTGATATTTTTCTACATTTTTTGTAGTGATGAGAAATGTAAATCAAGAATTTTAATATTCAATAAAAATGTATGATATCTATGCCCTCCTCCGTTGGCCTGAAACTGGCGTCTCCGGGTCTCGTGATTTGGAATCGTAGGATGGCCAAGGAAGGTCCCGCCTTTCTAGCCTCTGATTGGCTTGAAGGTCTCTCCTACGATTGTCTATTTCATGTAACAGCAAACCGTCTTCCCTTGCTGCAGGTTTTTATGTCTGCAGCCAGATCCTAAGGAGTTTTTGTGAAGAACATGTGAACTTAGCTCTATAATAACCATTCTGTTCTGTTTTACAACACACCTATTTCAGGTTCTTTTATAAAAGAACCTGAAAAACATCTAATGTGAACTTTTAATAAATCTTTTTGCATTTATCACACTGTTAGATTGACTTTATATCTGTTGGCTCTCAAGCATGGGGTTATCTTATTACTATAGGCTATGTTATGTTTTCACTTTCATAGGTTAAAGCTGTTTGCAAGTTAGGACACATCTCATCTGTTTAAATGTGGATCATTTAATCAAAATGTAATTCAAAGCTGATTATGATTCAGACCTATGTTTCACCAGTTTTCATTATTCTAGAAGAGAAACAGACCTGCTGCACACAGCTGGGCAAAATAGGGCAGTTTTATTATATTTCATTCATACGCAGGTAAGGCACACATAGCCTATGTACTCTGCTAATCTCAATGCTTGAGAGCCAACAGATATAAAGTAAATCCAACAGCGTGATGAATGCAACAAGATTTGTTATAAGTTCACATTTTACGTATTTCAGGTTTTTTTTATTTAAAAACAGAAAACTATTTTACAAAACAAAATAGAATGGTTATTATATCACTAAATTCGAATTTTCTTTACAAAACTCCCCAAAACAGCTGTTCTGTGTGTGGCAGGAGGACAGTCTGCACTTAGCGAGGGAAGACGGTTTCCTGCTAAATGAAATAGCCAATCGTAGGAGCGCCCTTCCAGCCAATCAGAGGCGAGAAAGGCGGGATTTTCCTTGGCCATCCCATTGATGAGTTTCACTCACGTGACCCTGAAGTCGCGCGAAACTCAAACACGGGTTAGGAAGTGTTTTGCTTCAGTACAAAACACAGCGCGATGGAGGAGAGTGAGTATAGTAAGGCATTAAATGGACTGGCACAGATGCAAAATCACGAAAAAATACGTCTTCATGTAGGTTACGACCCATATAGTTTAAAAAAAGTCGGCATTTTCATACTCTCTGGAGGATTTACCCCGAGTTGAAGCGATCGACATAACCAACTACCTTGTGCTGCATACCTCATATTATACAGTAAACCAAATGAAAGCCTTCAACAGCCTGGAAGCCTACAACTATTTTATTTCAGGTTGGGTAAACCATTTAGTGATCCTGAGAAGCTCTAAATGACTGTCGTCTTGTTTTTGCTCAGGTAAGTAGTGAGTTGTGCTATATAGCTCATGATAATAATATCACTATTGATAACGAGTATGTTTATGTGCTAGAATCTACTTGTAAATAACTTATTAGGCCTATTTAAATCTAAATCTCTGGTACGTTAGTTTGTTTTTATAGGGTATAAACACCACATTAAGCGAAATGCTAACAACATTAGCACTGTGAAAGCTATTTGCGGTACGGACACATGAAAACAGTATCAAACTGTTTACCTGTCGTTTTTATGGCTGTGTTCAATAAAATGCTATAAAACATTTAGTAAACCCTTACTTGTTAGAAAGTGATCGCTGCAAACTTTAGCATTGTCCGTTTCAGCTCCTAATGTTTTTAGCCGGAGATTACTGATTCACTGCTGTCGTCTTCTTTCAGTACGTTTTTTTTTAAATAAGTCCTTTGTGGCGCACTACTGTTTGGACCCAAAAAACCGTTGGTCTTTGTCCCGATTAGAGCAATTGTAACAACCATAGACAACACAGAATTTGAGCATTTTAACGCCAAATCAACAGAGTAAACAGGGATCTGTGCAGAGGCAGCTCCTGCTTGACCCATAGTTGCATTTGTTTACGTGGACTTCAATAGGAGAGGCAGGGAAGAGGCGGGGACGCTACGTCATGTGAAACCCAGCAATAGACATAATAATTGATAGACCAACTATTGGCCGCTTGGGCGCAGGAAATGCGGCCGCCATCTTAGATCGGTCGGGCTTCCGGCAGACACGAACCATAACAGCAGCAGTAAACATGATGCCTGAGCTCTGTGTGGTTTATTCTTGCTCTAATCGGCGGACTATTGAGACCATGGCTCGGGGGATAACTTTTCACAAGTAAGTTCGAGCATTTTTGTTGTTTGTATTTTGTAAATATAACTTTGTTGTACTATATTTGTGTCCACCAGCAGCACCTCCTTGTTAGCTAACGTTAGCTACATGTTTACTGCTGGTGTTCTCTTAACAATGAAGGCTAAATGAGACTATTAATCATTTATTCCAAAACACTGACTTAGATTACAGCTGACACAAGAATGCTGCTGTAGAAATCAAACAAATCTTCCTGGTATCAGATATAGCTCATGTCTCAGACCCTCCCCTCTGACTGGAGAATAGTTAGCTAACATGCTGAAGAGTTTTGCTGTGCAGAACTTTGTTCTGGTTTTACTCTTTGAGGAGTTTTAGTTCATTATCAATAGAAATGCAGTTTTTATGTTAAAGAAAGGTTCTAAGAAATCTTAAAGAAGAAGTAAACAGAAGAGTAGTAATAACACAAGAGGAATTAAGAAAATAGCATTGACCTCCTTTGTACAATATTGGTAGACACTAATCTGCAAATTGCATGTTTTTATTTTCAGAATCAGAAGGGTTTTATTGCTAGCC
>SSNS01000139.1:121039-133996 GCA_006937985.1 Aphyosemion australe
TTTGAAAATTACTAATGCAAATATATTAAATATGTTTCTATTCCTTTACAGGAGGCTGTGATTGGTGGATGATGAGGCTGGGCTGGGCCAGAAAAACCAAACTAAACACAGATGTGTAGCTGTCATGCTGGATGCCACGGCTGTCAGACTTGATCTCATTGGTTAAGTCTGTGGTTCTGAAGAGAAGGCAGCACCACGTGGTCAAACTCACCTCTCTTGAACTGCAGAAGGGGAGCTCCAGATAACAGTTCTACAAAGCAGTCCTCTTCCAGGGGTTTTAGCTCATGTAAAGCTTTCAATTACTATTTTAAAAAATTCTCAACACAAGTAACAGATAAATTAAGACAAAAAAATTATAAAATTAACTCCATTAAGCAGTTAGTTCTTTTTTTCTCTCTTTCTCCCCGTGTGCTGTTTGGCTGTAAAGTAATCAGAATTGATGTCTGAGTATTGAAAACAAGCCTTACAGTTTTATTCTCACAGGTGGAGCGTTATAGGTTCAGCTACACACAAAAATACAACAGAACCAGAATATCACTAAGCAGTCAGTTCTGACAGATGGTTTGTCGATTTCTTGTCATTCAGACTTTGTTTTAGTTGTTGTCTCTCTCACCCTCTCTTTGAGTTATATTGGTACTATATGTATATGAAACACTCATTTAAATTGTTATAAGAATTATATTGTATATATTAAAATTGCTGAGTAGTACTTTCTGCTCCTCTTTCATATATTAAGTGTGTTTGTTATAAATACCTACCACAGATCTCACACCTGGTATATAGTCCTTTTTGAAATATTTTGATTCTCATTGTTTGACTGTGATTTTAATGTGTTTGATCCTTTTTTTCTATAGGTTTTGTCACTAGGCAGTGGATAAGAATCCCATATGTACCCACAGCAAACCCATTATGGTTAAAAACGCTCAAACGTGTGTCCTGTATCAGAGCTACATGTGTGAAGTTTACAGTGAAAAAAACGCATCAAAATCGGTTCAGTATTCAAGGAGTTATGGTTGATTTAACATGCTGACACTTCAATGTCTCTGCAAAGGGAGGGGGGGAGCGACCGATCCAAGATGGCGGCGCCACCGCTCGTCAGCGCCCATAGGCAATTGCGGTCTTAAATATATATACACTTGTTGCGGTCACGAGGGGTCTATCAATGTCTATGGGTGCTAATCTTATATATACAGTCTTTGGTGCCAATGGTCAAAAAGCCTCCCTCGTTAATTACAAGTCAGGCAGGATGGATCGCTGCTGCTTCCAGACGAGCGACTTTTTAAACTGATTTAGTGGAGATCCTGAAAATGAAAATGTGTCTGAAAACTTGCTAAAATCCCTGAAATGTTACTGATTTATTTCTCTAAAGTGGAACAAAGTTTAGCGACTGATTTCAGCTCAGTTGTGTCAAAAAGCTTCAGAACAGCAAACGGATCCAAGCAGACCGTCCTGAGATTGTGTCCTCAGTAGAACCACATGAGTCCCGCTGCTGTTTCATACCTATTCTGTGTAAGTTGATCTGTGGTTTCCAGCTGAGCTCCAGCAGTCTGCGCTGACGATCGATCTCTTCCTCGTAGCGGACGATGGTTTTTTCATACTCGGAGAATATTTCTGCAGCAGCAGCAGTTAGCCGCTCTGTGATAAACTCTCTCAGAGACTGAGCTGAAGACATTGTTGCTGCAGAGCCTCAGAGAGTCACCTCACACACCAGAACCACGAGCTAACGCTGCTAGCAAACAACAAGCTAACGCTGCTAACAGCTTCCGGGTTATGTGGCGGTTGGGGAGCAGCGTAAAGGTGCATTAGCGCCACCTACTGGACTGGAGGAGATGAAGGTGTGGATCAGTTTCAGTTCTAAAGGCGACAGAATGAGACTGATAATAGTGGAAAGAGAAACTGTTGTAGATCTGAGGGAAATGATCACCAGAGCAGATTTAACTGGAGTCACACAGTTGCAGGTTTTTTAGGACCAGAGAGGAAACGGATCCATCTGTGTTTCTGGAATTCAACAACTCAGTTCTCTGGAGGAACAAATGATTTCATCCCTCCTGATTTTCTTAGTTTGCTCATGTTGCACTCTGGAAATATTTTAGTTATACTATTATAGTGAGATGGTGTTCCACCACTCTCCCTACCCTGTGTGCCAGGTGCTGCACGTTGGGTACCTGATTAAGGGGTGGGGCAGAGAGAATAAAGGGAGAAGGATTGCTGTCTCCGTCCTGTGTCAGCTGCTGTGTGGTGGTGTGAGGAGATCTACTTATTGGATCGTAAGTGCTGTGTTTTGCCTGTGAACAGGTGGGTGTAGTTGTCTTCTGGGTGTTACACCTGTGGTTTCATTGTAGTGCTGGGTTTGCCGGCCGCGGCCCGGAGTGTTGGGGCTGCGCGGTTTCCACCTGTTACCTGCTGGTCTGCTCTCCTTGGTAGGCTGTACAGAAAACCTCTGGTAAGACACCAGGGGCCTCATTTATCAAACGTTGGTAGAAAGTTCCTATATTCCCTCCTACGGATGAAATTTAGAATGTGTGTACGAACAGTCAATGTCCTGATTTATGAAACATGCGGTGGCCTCTCGTACGCATGTTCCTCCGCAATCGTCTGATGATAAATCCCACCTGTGCGCATATAGGAGCTCGTGCCAGTTTAACGTCATTTACATACAGAAACGCCCTCAATTAACCATATTTGGTCACAGTAGGTGCGCAGCTCATGAGGGGGTTCCCTGGGTTCTTCCCGAAAAAAAAAAAGACAATCTTTATTGACAGCAAGATCGAAACACCGGACACTTGACAGCACGTGTATGATCGGGGAGCAGAGGAGGTTCTGGAGGTTGTTTTATTTTTAAAATAGAATCTGGACTGGAATCAGATCAGTGCTGCGCTCACGGAAGAGCTGTTCCCTCTGGAGAGCACTCTGCTCTGCTAAATCCTCCAATAATAAGAATAAGGAGAAGAAACGATCTTTTATATAGCGCATCTCACAAAAAATCACGATGCGCTTCACAAGGACAAAATAATTTAATTAAATTACAACATAATAAATAAATTCAAAATGATTTAAAACATCATAAAATGGGAAGAGTAAACATTGTGATTACAAAATAACACGAAATCAGCCGTTCTACAGTCAGATTCCCGTGGGTCACGGGTGTTTTAGCACCAATAATGTGACTCAGCTGTTTATCCACTGAAATAATTATTCATTGGGTAGAATAATTAGTGGATGAGGAACACGCGTGGATCACTGAGACCTTCAGAATTGCGGTTCCCTCGTTCTGCCACTAGATGCTGTTCCTACGCATGGTCACAGCTGTTCTTATATTTAGGAACGTTTTCACGCACAAGTACAAATTGGTAAATACCACACAATGCGTAAAATCGTTCCCACGCACGAAATACGCACAGATCTGTACGTAAGTACGGTTGATAAATGAGGCCCCAGGATTGGGGAAAAGAGACGTTAAAATGTATAGCCAAAGAATTCAGCGTCGGTACCATCGCCAGGCAGCGCCTCCTTGTGGCGCGTTTCTCACACAGGTAATGTGGGTGGAGTCAAGCTTGGTTGATGCTTGACGCGTGTACATTCCACGCAGAATCAAGCCAAGACGACTTTAGCAGCGTTTCTACTTTCTGCGGCTCGTCCCCACTGTGAGCCAATATTCTCCCAGCCTGTAGGGGGCGGCATAGGGCTCTACAGCATGCATCCAACACTACAGCGGTTGTGCCAGAGTGAGAATCATGTAAGACGGTTCAGTAGTTTACAGACATCAATAGCTTTAACAGCCTTTGTGGTTTCTGATGAGGAAATTGTTCTAAAATATTGTTCCAACTCTATTTTCAATCAAAAGGTTCAGCTTTCCTCCAGTGAGTTTGCTCCTGTGAATGAAACAGACACGTGTTCAGAAAGAAGAAGGCCTTCTCATCTTTGAGCCAAAAATGAGCTTTTGAAAGTCTAATAGAGCAATATCGGTGCTAAACTTGTGGAAGTCCTTCCAGGATTTAGGAGGAGTTTTACAAGAGCAAAAGAAACGAGGAGCAGTTTCCAGATGCTCTTGGCAGAAAGAACAGTTAGTGTTTCCACCATTCTTACATTTGAAAGATGTTGTTCAGAGGGATCAGATCTGTGCGTCAGTTTAAACCACACCTCCCTGACTTTGTTGCTCCAACAGAATCTTTGAGAGAGTGTCCACATTTTTTCCTTTAATATCTAATTCAGACTTGGTCCAATAAAATGTGTCTGATGGAACAGAAACCAAGGCGTTCTGAGACAGAGCTCTGATCTGGACATTTAAACGCTGCCCTGTGGAAAGCAAACATGAGCGAGGAAATCCATCAGGGAGGAGCAGAACCGTGGGAACACCTGAACAACCTGCACCAACCAGGTGGGATAGCGTCAAACACAGCTGGACGTTCTTACGGCGTTATTGGTCTGTTAGATCTCAGAAGGAAGTGTGAGTAGTTGTATAATAGACCAGCCTCGCTGAACAGCTGACTGACCTAAACAATTCTGTTGTTGAACCAATTATTGAGAAATCAGGGTTGGTTTTATCAACGTTACAATTATTCCAACTAGAACAGAAAATAACGTCCACGCCAAAAGAGTTTGTTGATGGAAGAGGGAGAGCTTCAGCACTGTTTTCAGTTGGCTAGAATTCCATAGTAGCAGGAAGTGAAGGCGGCCTCCATGACAGAATCCATCATGAGACGTAAAGTTCCAGATAGAGGTGGATCTAGGTTTTTGATCCAACTTATCTTCAGAGTTTAGTTAAGAGCATTAAAATCTATCAGACTTCCTTTGTCACAAGAGTTTAATATGACAGATTTTCACAGCTAGTGAGTTTAGTTTCTCCGTAGAATATTGTATAATAATGAGTGAAGTGACTTCCAGGTTGTGTTGTCTCTATGTAATGACTGAGCAGCATAGGTTAGACGAGAGTCCCTCTGCTGTGGAGAGCAGAACTCTTCCTCCTAAACATAGGTCCCTCTGTAGCAGTGACTTAGTGCTTTTGGACTTTGCTCTAAAACAGGAGCAAAGCTTGTCGTGCATCTAGATCCTTCCTTTGGAATCATTGGAACAACAAGGTATGTGACAGAGTTTCTCACTGGGATTCCATGGATTGAGGTGGCCAGATAGTTTTTAACAGGCTAAAGTTCACACTTGTGCAGATGAAGGGAGAGTCCGGAGGCTTTTGACAAAGACTCAATGTTATTGATTGCCACTGATACGTGTGAAGCATCCTTGAGGAAGAGAGCTGTCGTCTGCTAGCTGACTTCCGAGGATTTCTCCATTAGGATGGTCAAAGCCTTCAGGGGACTGAGTCTCACATGGACATTCAGGAGCTGCACAGAGAGAACTAGATCTCCTGATAGAGGGCAACCCTGTCTGAGCCCACGTTGTCAAGAGAATCTTGGAGAAGCACCAGTGGGGAGTTTTATGGAGCTGTTACTGTTCAAATACAATGTCTGACCTGCGTTGCAGAAAGACTGACCCACACCACATTTAATGAAGGCAGCAGTAATAAATGTGTGTTCTAATGTGTCTTCAGCCTTAGAAAAGTCTAAAACTAGAGTAAAACTATCATCCTGGACAAGTTCTGGGTAATCTATTACATCTCAAATCAATCTCAGATTGGATGAAAAGTGACGATTCTGCATGAATCCAGATTGGCTCTCATCAATAACTTTATCTAATAAAGGTTTGACTCTGGTTGCTAGAGTCAAGGCGTGTATCTCGTGATCATTATTTAATAAAGAAATTGGTCACCAATGATCTAAAAGTAAATGATCCTTCAAAGAAATGGTGTCATTTCTGTAGGTGAACTTTCATTAGTTTGTTAGATCCACGGATGAACGAATCTATGATTCTGAACTGTTGATGCGTACAATATTCCACCTGTGCCTCACAAAGCTGTGGATGGATTTAATCACACATTCCCGCTGGCACAGCTCCCTCTAACTTGCTCTACATGGACCTTTTGTACATGCAGATGTTTTGTAACAGATCTCAGTGTGAATAAAAAGAAGTTTGTACATTTGAATGTGTTCAGGCCTCTGCTTTTCTACAGCTCAGATATCTAGAGTCAGCAAGGGAAAATGAAAATGGATGGTTTTCTACTAATAACACTCAAAAGCTCTTGGAGCTGCGTGTGTCAACAGAATAAGACACCAGACAGTTTCCCTGTTTTTACATATTCTACTGACATTCACGCTCAACAGAATGCTGCACAAGGCAAAAACACTCAACTGCACAACAGCTGCATGTCAAGTATAGACACTGAAGCTGTCCATGTTAACTTGTAAACAATCTATTGTGCAACAAACGAAGGAGAATGCAAACAAGGGACACGTTGGTGAACGTGCTCCAATAGCAACTGCCACATGACAATATTGTGCATTCAGACAGCAAAATGACAAAGGAGATCGTTTGGTGCTTGACAGAGGAAGAGATGAAACATAGAAACAGATACATTTTTGGTGCTTTTGCTGCACTTTCCACAATAAGCAAGTTCACAGTTTTACCTGCCAAGTAGTGTAAATAAAGAGATGACCTTGTGGTGCAACAGCGCTAAATATGTTCAATCATTTCACATGTTGTGTGCTAACATCACCACTTTAACAACATATTGTGTAAAAACAGTAGAAATGAGTTGGAGGCAGTAATGAAACGTCTGAGCTCCATGCCAGAGAGGTGCTGATATTAATACTTTTAAAACTTTTGTGTCTTTTAATGTTTGGGCTGATAAATGGTCGGTCCGAAAGCTCTACATATATATAAACTGGGTTTTTTGCTAATCTGCAGGGAATATCTACAAGAAGGTTCTACAGAAAGTAGCAAAGGGTCCTTAGGAAAGGTTTGTCGCTAGCCGCTGTTTGGAATAAAAAGTCGTTGAGGGGGTCGAAAAGTTGTTAGGGAACAGCAACAAAGTCTTTGAGTTAGCAACACTGATGTTGAGTTCTCATGTGACTAGTCAAGTCACTATTCCGAGAAAAACATTTACCACAAGTTTTACATCTAAATGGTTTCTCACCTGTGTGAGTTCTCATGTGACTAGTCAGCTCACTATTCTGAGAAAAACATTTACCACAAGTTTTACATAGATATGGTTTCTCACCTGTGTGAATTCTCATGTGTCTAGTCAAGTCACTATTATGAGAAAAACATTTACCACAAGTTTTACATAGATATGGTTTCTCACCTGTGTGAGTTCTCATGTGAATAGTCATGTTTCCACTCCTNGAGAGAAACATTTACCACAAGTTTTACATCTAAATGGTTTCTCACCTGTGTGAGTTCTCATGTGAATAGTGAAGTGATGATTCTGAGAAAAACATTTACCACAGGTTCTACATCTAAATTGTTTCTCACCTGTGTGAGTTCTCATGTGAATAGTCATGTTTCCACTCCTAGAGAAACATTTACCGCAAGTTCTACATCTAAATGGTTTCTCACCTGTGTGAGTTCTCATGTGAATAGTCATGTTTCCANGTCTGAGCCCACGTTGTCAAGAGAATCTTGGAGAAGCACCAGTGGGGAGTTTTATGGAGCTGTTACTGTTCAAATACAATGTCTGACCTGCGTTGCAGAAAGACTGACCCACACCACATTTAATGAAGGCAGCAGTAATAAATGTGTGTTCTAATGTGTCTTCAGCCTTAGAAAAGTCTAAAACTAGAGTAAAACTATCATCCTGGACAAGTTCTGGGTAATCTATTACATCTCAAATCAATCTCAGATTGGATGAAAAGTGACGATTCTGCATGAATCCAGATTGGCTCTCATCAATAACTTTATCTAATAAAGGTTTGACTCTGGTTGCTAGAGTCAAGGCGTGTATCTCGTGATCATTATTTAATAAAGAAATTGGTCACCAATGATCTAAAAGTAAATGATCCTTCAAAGAAATGGTGTCATTTCTGTAGGTGAACTTTCATTAGTTTGTTAGATCCACGGATGAACGAATCTATGATTCTGAACTGTTGATGCGTACAATATTCCACCTGTGCCTCACAAAGCTGTGGATGGATTTAATCACACATTCCCGCTGGCACAGCTCCCTCTAACTTGCTCTACATGGACCTTTTGTACATGCAGATGTTTTGTAACAGATCTCAGTGTGAATAAAAAGAAGTTTGTACATTTGAATGTGTTCAGGCCTCTGCTTTTCTACAGCTCAGATATCTAGAGTCAGCAAGGGAAAATGAAAATGGATGGTTTTCTACTAATAACACTCAAAAGCTCTTGGAGCTGCGTGTGTCAACAGAATAAGACACCAGACAGTTTCCCTGTTTTTACATATTCTACTGACATTCACGCTCAACAGAATGCTGCACAAGGCAAAAACACTCAACTGCACAACAGCTGCATGTCAAGTATAGACACTGAAGCTGTCCATGTTAACTTGTAAACAATCTATTGTGCAACAAACGAAGGAGAATGCAAACAAGGGACACGTTGGTGAACGTGCTCCAATAGCAACTGCCACATGACAATATTGTGCATTCAGACAGCAAAATGACAAAGGAGATCGTTTGGTGCTTGACAGAGGAAGAGATGAAACATAGAAACAGATACATTTTTGGTGCTTTTGCTGCACTTTCCACAATAAGCAAGTTCACAGTTTTACCTGCCAAGTAGTGTAAATAAAGAGATGACCTTGTGGTGCAACAGCGCTAAATATGTTCAATCATTTCACATGTTGTGTGCTAACATCACCACTTTAACAACATATTGTGTAAAAACAGTAGAAATGAGTTGGAGGCAGTAATGAAACGTCTGAGCTCCATGCCAGAGAGGTGCTGATATTAATACTTTTAAAACTTTTGTGTCTTTTAATGTTTGGGCTGATAAATGGTCGGTCCGAAAGCTCTACATATATATAAACTGGGTTTTTTGCTAATCTGCAGGGAATATCTACAAGAAGGTTCTACAGAAAGTAGCAAAGGGTCCTTAGGAAAGGTTTGTCGCTAGCCGCTGTTTGGAATAAAAAGTCGTTGAGGGGGTCGAAAAGTTGTTAGGGAACAGCAACAAAGTCTTTGAGTTAGCAACACTGATGTTGAGTTCTCATGTGACTAGTCAAGTCACTATTCCGAGAAAAACATTTACCACAAGTTTTACATCTAAATGGTTTCTCACCTGTGTGAGTTCTCATGTGACTAGTCAGCTCACTATTCTGAGAAAAACATTTACCACAAGTTTTACATAGATATGGTTTCTCACCTGTGTGAATTCTCATGTGTCTAGTCAAGTCACTATTATGAGAAAAACATTTACCACAAGTTTTACATAGATATGGTTTCTCACCTGTGTGAGTTCTCATGTGAATAGTCATGTTTCCATTCCGAGAGAAACATTTACCACAAGTTTTACATCTAAATGGTTTCTCACCTGTGTGAGTTCTCATGTGAATAGTGAAGTGATGATTCTGAGAAAAACATTTACCACAGGTTCTACATCTAAATTGTTTCTCACCTGTGTGAGTTCTCATGTGAATAGTCATGTTTCCACTCCTAGAGAAACATTTACCGCAAGTTCTACATCTAAATGGTTTCTCACCTGTGTGAGTTCTCATGTGAATAGTCATGTTTCCATTCCGAGAGAAACATTTACCACAAGTTTTACATCTAAATGGTTTCTCACCTGTGTGAGTTCTCATGTGAATAGTGAAGTGATGATTCTGAGAAAAACATTTACCACAGGTTCTACATCTAAATTGTTTCTCACCTGTGTGAGTTCTCATGTGAATAGTCATGTTTCCACTCCTAGAGAAACATTTACCGCAAGTTCTACATCTAAATGGTTTCTCACCTGTGTGAGTTCTCATGTGAATAGTCATGTTTCCACTCCTAGAGAAACATTTACCACAAGTTTTACATCTAAATGGTTTCTCACCTGTGTGAGTTCTCATGTGAATAGTCAACTCACTATTCTGAGAAAAACATTTACCACAAGTTTTACATCGAAATGGTTTCTCACCTGTGTGAATTCTCATGTGTCTAGTCAAGTCACTATTCTGAGAAAAACATTTACCACAGGTTCTACATCTAAATGGTTTCTCACCTGTGTGAGTTCTCATGTGAATAGTTAAAATACACTTGTAACTGAAAGATTTCCCACAGAGTTTACATGAAAACGATCTCTTAACTCTATAAGCCCTCTTGTGCCTTTTTAGTTTCTGACTGTCTAAACCGTCTCTGTGATCTTTGGTTTGTTGACGTCTTTTATTTTGTGTCAGTTCTTCATTGCTGTTTGATTCTGAGTTTTCATTCCTGCATCCATCCTGATCTTGGTTCTCAGCTTCAGTAGAACTCTGACACAGGGGTTGGTTCCTGTTTGGTTCTGGTTCACAGCCATCTGTTTCTTCAGAAGGAGAAGTCACCATGAAGGAAACATTTTCCTGCTTCAGAATGAACGGCCCTTCATGCTGACCGATACAGAGTTCCTGCTGTTCCTCTTTGATCAGTGGAGGTTCTGGTTCCTTCTGGTCCAAACTGGAGATGATCTCCTGGTTAGAGAGCTGCTGGTCAGTCAGAACCTCCTCCTTTTCCCAGACATGATGCTGTGGAAGTTCTGGACAGGTTAAAAGACAAAAGAAAACATTGATTAATGAAACAATTAGGGCCATCAATCAACACATTTTTTAAAATCATGATCAGTCCCTTGATCAATCCCTGGGTTCTCCCTTAGAAATAAGATGAGAAGCTCGGTCATCCAGGAGGAGCTCGGAGTAGATCCGCTGCTCCTCCACATCGAGAGGAGCCAGTTAAGGTGGCTTGGGCATCTAGTTAGGATGCCTCCTGGACGCCACCTTGGTGAGGTTTTCTGGGCACGGCTAACCGGGAGGAGACCCAAACGAAGACCCAGGACACGCTGGAGGGACTATGTCTCTCGGCTGGCCAGGGAACACCTTGGGATTCCCCCGGAGGAGCTGGCCCAAGTGGCTGGGGAGAGGGAAATCTGGGCCTCTCTGCTTAGGTTGCTGCCCTCGCGACCCGACCCCAGATAAGCGGAAGAAAATGGATGGATGGATGAGTTTCATAGTTAACTCACGATTAACTGCAAATTGATTACAAATCATAAATGTACCGCTGCATGACATTTTTCATGTGTGTTTAAGTTAGGCCTGGGACGATAACAAATTTTGCTGGACGATATATTGTCCAAAAATTATTGCCGACATTAGGGATGCAGGACTCTCACTCTATGTTAGAAAACATTGCACCAAAAACAATAAAATAGACCCCGTCTCTCCAAACAGGTTCACTTGCGGCTCCGCTTCCTCCCAGAGATACAAAGATCCTCAATGACTGACCGGATGCTTCACTCCCTTCATTTCATCCCGCTAAATCACTAACGCGCTGAGGTGCTGAGACCGATGCACAGAGTGAACCCTCTTGTCATCCAGCATCTTTTGGAGGCGAGATGTTTGGCAAAAAAAAAAACTTTACACACGTTGAAACTCCTGTGAAGCTACTCAAAACAAGCCAGTTTGTAGCCTTTTATCGCTTTATTTAGTTGATTTTACAGTAAAATGATAATAGTTGGCTGCGCGGTTGGCTGCACTAACAGACAAGGATGTAAACTCAACTTATTTTTTTGATGGAGACTGAGGACGGAGATGAACCGCAGCGATCAATAAAATGGACTAGGAGCCCTCAAAGTATTTTGGATTTGCAGTGAACATGTTTTACCGGGTAAGATTAACGTTTATATATTTCTTGGGGAAGACAGGGACTGGAATAAATGTGATGTGTTTATACTTATTGATCATCCTAATGGATGGATGGATATTTCACCATGTAGAGCGTGCGTGCGATTCCATCCACTGTAGTGAAATGTGAGATAATTATTTACAATAATATTGTTTCATTGTAGGACTACGTGTTAAAATTGTGGTATTTATTTAGTATGATGAGCGTCATCGTTATGAGATATCTTGTCTCATCCCGTGTGAGAGTAGCATCTGAACCCGGTGACCCCACCAGTGACAAAAACAGGTACGGATCCGGACTTTTTTAGTTGTTTTCTTAATCAGCTCCAGTGTGAAGTGAAACGCTGTTTATCACATAATGTTATAAATCCAGCGGGGTGAATTCTGGCAAACTCTGCAACGTGTTTACCACAGTGAACAGAAGCAGGGAGAACGTAAGCTAGCGTTCATAAGCTAGCTAACACGTAACTTTAGTAAATACTGCTCTCTATGAGTTGTTTTGTGATCGTCAGTTAGCATAGACCTCCCCCCTCACCTGGTGACCCTGGAGCAGCAGCTCTGATCTCAGCCTCAGGAAGCAGTGACAAAAGGAGTTGGTGTGTGTCTGGTTCTGGTTCATCGTGGTCTCTTTCCTCATCAGCAGGAGTCACAAGGGAGGTAACCGTCTCCAGCTTCAGTACAAGCTGCTCTTCATCCTGACTGATGCAGAGCTCCTCTTGTTCTAGAATCTGCAAAGGTTCTGGTTCATCCTGCTCTACATTCATCTGTGGAGGTTCTGGTCCCTCCTGTAAAGGTTCTGGTTGTTCCTGGTCCAAACTGGAGGTCCTCTCCTGGTTCCAGAGCTGCTGGTCAGTCAGAACCTCCTCATCTTTCCTGACATCATGCAGTGGGAGTTCTGGACAGACAAACAGACCAAACAAAAAGCTGATTCATGTGACAATAAGAAAGCACACTTCACTTTAATCACCTGATGCATCTGAAGATGTTTTATTAAAGAATGAACTCTTTAACTGACAAATAACCACACACAGTTCTACAGTCAGAGATGAGAACAGCGGGTGTGTGTGTCTGACTGACCCACAGCAGGTGTGTGTGTCTGACTGACCTACAGCAGGTGTGTGTGTCTGACTGACCCACAGCTGGTGTGTGTGTCTGACTGACCCACAGCAGGTGTGTGTGTCTGACTGACCTACAGCAGGTGTGTGTCTGACTGACCTACAGCAGGTGTGTGTGTGACTGACCCACAGCAGGTG
>SSNS01000139.1:153320-179766 GCA_006937985.1 Aphyosemion australe
TGGTGGGTCGAATGTTTTATGGGCTGAGGCGTTCGGTGGGTGGGGGTGGGTCTGTAATTGCTTGTGGGCGGAGGGATTCTGTGGTCTTGGCCCGGCTGAGGTTTGGCCATTGTGGTCTCCGGGGGGGTCTGTTATTGGTGGGGAGTCATCCTGACGGGAAGTGTGACTGCGGTGATCTAGAAACTGTGAGTCATGTCCTTTTGCACTGTGGGCGTTATGCTCAGGAGAGGCGTGTTTATTTTAAGAGGTTGGGGGATACTGGCCTGTCAGTGTTCAGCCTGAGGACTTTGTTGGGGTTGGAGGACTGGCGACGGGTGCGGGCTTTGTTGTGTTATCTGCGTGCCATTGGGGCTTACGAGAGGCTGTGATGTCTCTTGGTAGTGTGTGACTGCTGTTGTGGCAGCAATGCGCCTTTTGGGCGTCTAGCCTGCCTATCTTAGTGAAGAAGAAGAAGAAGAAGAAGATCCCAAACCGTCAGTATCAGGTCTCACCCAGTCTTTGGTCTCACCGTCACCCGCCACAAACACCAAAAACAGCGCCTCCCTGTTTGGACTGTGTGAAGCGGTCACGTGGGTGGGACGGTGAAACGAAGCCTCGTCAGTCATTGGTCACGTGACCTTCAGCAAACAAATCAAGCTCCGACACAGTGCTTTGCTCTGCGGTGGTTCGTTTTGGTGATACAAGCTTCGAATCCTGCGTGTCACAGGTAACATCACTACTGAAATAATTTCCGCTGCTTTTTCGGCGTTTGAAGTTTAAAAACTACGATTTAGACGCCGTTAAATAACCGAGCGTGTTCAAAAGTGGGCGACTTGTGCTACCATCCGCTTGCCATCAAGCTACCGCTGGATTCAGACACACCCCGAAACTTCATGCTAACGGAAACGAAGGGAGGACATTTTCTCTCAATTCCGTTAGTTTTAGTTGATTCGTGAACGCTGATTACAGTTTCAGTCAGTTTCATTTACTCAAAGCCTCGTTTTTACTTTGACTTCAGGTAACGGAAGTAGGTTTTTATTCTAGTTGTCGTTTCGTTGGTTTTCGTTAACGATTGTTGGTTCAGACCGGTTCAGACCGGATTTAACGTGTCCAGAAGGGAAGAAAGCAAACTAAAGTGTGTGAGTCAGGTGAGTTAGAAGTGAACAGTTCTTGTTCTCCTGTCAGAGTCTCTGAGAGCTTTTCTCGCTGTGGATTGTTGCTTTGATTCACCTTCACAACAAACTGCTGCGTCACGTCTCACCGTCTCACTTCCTGTTTGTTCTCTCTAGAAAACTCTCGACTTGGTGACCTGTCTGAGTGAAACTCTCCAAGTGACTCTTTAGTCCCGATTCTTTCCTGGTGAATCCCAGTCAGTCTAACTGGTTCCTCTCAGACCGACTGAAGAGGAAGATGGACGTTTCTGTGGAGGAAGAGGAGAACAGAGCAGAACCTCCAGGATCCAGCTGTCCACCTATGAAGAGCAGCTCCTCCCAGCCCACACCTCCAGACCTCAGTGGACCTGGACCTTCAGACCCAAAGTAAGAAAAGTTTTTCTAACTGATTCATTTGACTCCTCAGACAGAAGGACCAGGATTGAATTACTGATGAATGAGTGGAGTTCTGAAGTGTTTCAAACCAAGTTGAGCAGGTGAAGAAGCAGCTGTTATCAGAGCTTCAGAAACACAGTTTTACTTTGATCTCCTGTCACTTTGTTCAGTTGTGATGAAACGAGAGACTTGATTGTTTCGTCTGAAGACGTTTCTCCAGAATCACAGCAGGATGAACGTTTGAACACATTTAATGTTTCATGTGAAAAGTCCTAAATCTGGAGCTCTATGCAGGCTGTTGGCTGCCAACAAGAAGCTTCCAGAACACCAGGAAGAGACGGCCAATCAGAGCAGCTCAGGAGCAGGTGAGACGGTTCTGCTCACCTGTTGGTTTAAAACACCTTGTTGTTTGGTTCAGAATGAAGATTTCAGATCTTTATGAAGATGATTCAGATTGAACTACCAATAAAATGTTGGAGGTTCTGCTGCAGCATTCAGATCTGCTCTGTGTCACATTTCTCAGCAGATGTTGGTCTGCAGGAGGTTCTAGAAGAACATCAGCTCAGTCTGAGGAGGAGGTGTGAACGTGTGACTAAAGGAAGTGATGAAACAGGAAGTAGAACCCTCCTGAACAGGATCTACACTGAGCTCTACATCACAGAGGGATGGAGTGAAGAGGTTAATACCCAACATGAGGTGGAGCAGCTGAAGACTAAGAGGCTCCATGATGCTCCAATCAGGTGCCAGGACATCTTCAAAGCCTCACCTGAGCAGCATGGAGGCATCAGAGTGGTTCTGACCAACGGCGTCGCTGGAGCTGGAAAAACCTTCTCAGTGCTGAAGTTCACTCTGGACTGGGCCGAGGGCTTGGAGAACCAAGATGTCCGTGTGGTGCTTCTGCTTTCCTTCAGGGAGCTGAACTTGATCAGAGACGAGCAGCACAGTCTTCTCACGCTGCTCCGTGTTTTCTATCCAACATTCCAGAAGCTCCCAGCAGAGAAGCTGGCTGTCTGGAAGCTTCTCTTCATCTTTGATGGTCTGGATGAAAGCAGACTTCCACTGGACTTCAGCAGCAGTCAGCTGGTTTCTGAGGTCACACAGAGGTCATCAGTCAAGGTGCTGCTGACGAGCCTCATCAAGGGGAACCTGCTTCCCTCGGCTCTGGTCTGGATCACTTCCAGACCTGCAGCAGCCAATCAGATCCCTCCTTCATGTGTCCACAGGGTCACAGAAGTACGAGGCTTCACCGACGCCCAGAAGGAGGACTACTTCAGGAGGAGGTTCAGTGATGAAGAGCTGTCCAGCAGAATCATCTCCCACATCCAGACCTCCAGGAGCCTCCACATCATGTGTGGAATCCCAGTCTTCTGCTGGATCACTGCTACAGTTCTGGACCACATGTTGACTACAGAGCAGAGAGGAGAGCTGCCCAGGACCATGACTGACATGTACTCACACTTCCTGCTGGTTCAGACCAAGAGGAAGAAGAACAAGTACCATGAAGGAGCTGAGACCAGTCCACAGGAGCTGATGGAGGCTGACAGGGAGCTTCTTCTGAAGCTGGGGAGGCTGGCGTTTGAACATCTGGAGGAAGGAAACATCATGTTCTACCAAGAAGACCTGGAGCATGGAAGAAACATTAATCATCTGAACGTTCAGGAGTTTCTGGCTGCAGTCTACATGTTCCACTGTTTCACCAACAGGAACATGAAGGTTATGAAGAGGTTCCTGGGAGAAGACTTTACAATCACCAGCAGAATCATGGAGGTGATGACAAACCTCCTGGGAGGTTATGACTCCTACTCATGTCTGGAGGACTTCCTGAAGAGCGTCATGGAGAAATCTCTCAGCAGTAAAAACGGCCACCTGGACCTGTTTGTCCGCTTCCTTCATGGCCTCTCTGTGGAGTCCAACCAGAGACTCTTAGGAGGTCTGCTGGGTCAGACACAGAACCGTCCAGAAACCTTCAATAACTTGAAGGAGATTAACAGATCAGAGGAACTCTCAGAGTTCCAGTGTTCAGCTCTGGCCTACNGACGCCCAGAAGGAGGACTACTTCAGGAGGAGGTTCAGTGATGAAGAGCTGTCCAGCACAATCATCTCCCACATCAAGACCTCCAGGAGCCTCCACATCATGTGTGGAATCCCAGTCTTCTGCTGGATCACTGCTACAGTTCTGGAGAACATGTTGACTACAGAGCAGAGAGAAGAGCTGCCCAGGACCATGACTGACATGTACTCACACTTCCTGCTGGTCCAGACAAAGAGGAAGAAGAACAAGTACCATGAAGGAGCTGAGACCAGTCCACAGGAGCTGATGGAGGCTGACAGGAACCCACGGCTACTGAAAAGAATTCAAGGTGGGCCTTTGTGTGAAAAGGTTTCTCTTCATAGTCGATTATAAGCTTTCAGATGGAAAATGACTGCAATTAAAAAAAAATGTATCTTCCTTCTCCAAAGAAGAACTTTTACAGATAAATAAATCATCTAATTTATAGATAAACCAGACCATAATAATACCTAAATAAACTCACAAGTCCACCGTGTTGGCCTTTCTACCAAATGTTCTACAGCAGATGAAGTCCATGTGGTCCTTTTATGTCCCTCTCTACATTTTATTTGATCTTTTCCAGCCACTGTTGGTTTGGCAGCCATCTTTATTTTAGTATTTGGGACGAAAATGGTTTTTAGTTTTAGTCGGTTTTGATCCACTTAAAGGTTGAATATGGAACATTTGAATAAAAAGCTATATTTAAAAACAAATACCTCCATGGGGCGTTTAGAGGTGTGCAGGATGAAAGTACAGTTTTTCCTTTAAAAGCTATATTTCAAAAAAAATAAATCAATTTTATTTTGACGGGCCCAACCCTGGGTTTATGTTTACATCTACCAGCCACTAGAGGGCACCGTTGCTGTAAAAAGTCCGCTCTGCAAGGCGAGATTGGGACTGTGTAAAATGGCGGACTTGACAAGTCAAGCAGCTGATTCTGAGCCCAGAAGACGTTCTAACGGTAAATATTGTTGTAAAATAAACGTATTAGTAGTAATTAGTCCTTACCCTGTACGATTCATCACTGGACATGTTGCTGGTTAACAAAGATATTCAAAGAAGTTCAGTTGCCTTCATTTGAACCTCTTTGGATGACCTGAATGACAGAGAACCTTCACCAGCACATTTTAGTTTAAGTCGACCAAGATTTAGGTTTTTAGTTTAAATCAAATGAAACAGAGTTTTAGTCTTTAACAAATGAATTCATACGTCACACATTTACTCTGAGCTGCTGGAGTGAGTTTCATACCAACATCATTTATTTTAGGGCTAAGGGACACAAGATCAGCTTCCTCAGATTTTGTCCAGTAAAACAATAATCTATTATTTCTATGCTGATGATCACAAAACAGTATATAAAGACTTTATTGATGCAGATCTGAGCTTCATTCAGTCGAGTTTCACTAAAGAAATGTTTGATTTTCTTTCCTCACCAGAATGAACATTTGGTAGAATACAGAGTTTATAACATTTATAGAAATCAAACATGTCTATTGTTGGATTTTATTATTATTTATGGGTTTTCAGACGTCCATCCTGTGTCTTTAAATGTAAAATACTGTAAACCACCCCCCTTCTGTCAAACTCCACCTACTTAAATGAAATAGGGAGCCTAAGTCACGCCCATCTACTTCTGGAGCATGGGCCCACAGGAATAAGAAAAACTGAATGCAAGTCAACGGGGTTATAAAAGCTGTTTTCTAATCCTGTTTGATACGAGCCATGGATCTCATATATGATGTCCGTGAATTTTAAAGTCACATCCTGATGCCTAGAAGGTGCTTATTTTCAAACTGCAGCAAAAGTTATTTTACTACAAATGTTTGTCTCACTATGTTGACGTCATCAAACCAGACACGAAGAAGATGAGGGCTGTGTCCAAATCCAGGGGTTGCATGCTCACGAGTACCCGTCCTCAGTACCCGACCGCTTAGACCGGATGTGAATGTGGACAGTCTAGCCTTAAATATTAGTCCCGCCCCTACTTTGGCGGATGTCCTCCTGTCACCTAGCAACTGCTACCACACTAAGAAGAAGCTGCAGAAATGGAGCTCGCACAGGTTTTAAACCTTTTCCTTGGTTATTTTATGATTGTGGATTCACCATTTTTATTAACTGTAATTAAGAACAAGAACACAAAAACACATCACAGGCCTAATGAAAACAGGAAACGCATAAAAACACAACCACTTCAGGTTTTTACGTTTTGTACAGTCAGTTTTTAATAAGCTGACATTTACTGCTGCTCTCCTGCTGAGTCTCCCATTTCTTCTGCCATTGTTGTCGGTACAGAAGCCACGGAGACTACACCGCACCCGTTCTCAAAATCGGGGAAATGAACAGATTTGAAGACTGCATTCTTGGAATTTGGACGGTCTTAGTCGCGGTGCTATGACGTCACTGGTCTTAAAATTTGACCTCACCCCTGGATTTGGACACCGCCTTTGAGATTAGTTTAGTGAACTTATCCATGCAGGGGCTGGTGCCTATTAACTTGGGCCCAATCCCAATACTTGCACTGCGCCCTACACCCTTCTGTGAAGTGCGCTTGAGTAAGGCTTCAAGTGCGTAGTACACAAGTGTGCAAATAATTGCCGAATTGGCACACTGAGCACTGTATCATCGACCGCGATGCATGTTGGGACGTTGGTCGGTGTTTGTGCTTTTTAAAAAATCTTTAATAACAGCTTTCAAACAAACACCGAAACAATTATTTGGCTAAATTTAAATTCGGTGCTGTCCACATTTGAACTTCTTTCACATGTTTTCAGAAAAGGCACTTAAACCATTGCTCTGCCATCTCAAAATTCCCACGCAGCAATGGATTGTGCGGACTTGAGTGAAGTGCGGATTAAGGGTGCAAAAGGGGCGTGGTCAACTTCCGCACTTGAGAATCGGGACACCCTACGCACTCGCACCCCTGGCCAGGAACGCGCAATTGAAGGGTGCAAGTGCGAGGATTGGGCCTTGGTGTCTTTGAATGAATAAAGCGGATGGTTGGAAGATGAAGACCACAGCAGCAGGGCTTTTGGAAGACAGGCAGAACTTTGCATTTCAAACATAATTTTCCTCCAGTCTCGTCTCATCATTTTTTTGTCACCAAAGAGCTATTTTTAGCTCGTCAGCATCTCATTTTCATTATGAGAAAAACGGGCATCAACAAAATAATTTTGTCATTGTTATCGGCCCAATCCCAATACTCGCACTTGCACACTTGCGCCCTTCAATTGCGCGTTCCCGGCCAGGGGTGCGAGTGCGTAGGGTGTCCCTATTCTCAAGTGCGGAAGTTGACCACGCCCCTTTTGCACCTTTAATCTGCACTTCACCCAAGACCGCATCGTTGTGGACGGTATTACCCACAATTCATTGCTGCGTGGGAATTTTGAGAAGAAGGTGGAGCAATGGCTCAAGTGCCTTTTCTGAAAACATGTATTTTCAACTGAAAGAAGTTAATTTAAAATGATTAATGATATTTATTCATGCTCTGAATGTTTTAGACAAAGATATAAATGTGGACAGCAATTAATTTAAATTTATCCATCCATCCATCCATTTTCTCCCGCTTATCCGGAGTCGGGTCGCGGGGGCAGCAGCTTAAGGAGGGAAGCCCAGACCTCCCTCTCCCCAGCCACTTGGGCCAGCTCCTCCGGGGGAATCCCAAGGCGTTCCCAGGCCAGCCGAGAGACATAATCTCTCCAGCGTGTCCTGGGTCTTCCTTTGGGTCTCCTCCTGGTTGGACGTGCCCGGAAAACCTCACCAGGGAGGCGTCCAGGAGGCATCCTAATCAGATGCCCGAGCCACCTCAACTGGCTCCTCTCGATGTGGAGGAGCAGTGTGTCTACTCCAAGCTCCTCCCAGATGACCGAGCTTCTCACCCTATCTCTAAGGGAGAGCCCAGACACCCTGCGAAGAAAACTCATTTCGGCCGCTTGTATCCGCGATCTCGTTCTTTCGGTCACTACCCAAAGCTCGTGACCATAGGTGAGGGTAGGAACGTAGATCGACCGGTAAATTGAGAGCTTCGCCTTTCGGCTCAGCTCTCTCTTCACCACGACAGACCGGTACAACGCCCCCATCACTGCAGATGCAGCACCAATCCGCCTGTCGATCTCACGCTCCACCCTTCCCTCACTCGTGAACAAGACCCCGAGATACTTAAACTCCTCCACTTGGGGCAGGACCTCGTCCCTGACCTGGAGAAGGCATTCTACCCTTTTCCGACTCAAGTCGTTAAGTCGTCAAGTTAAATTTAAATTTAATCAAATAATTGATTGTTTGTGTGTTTAAAAGCTGTTAATAAAGATTTTTAAAAAAGCACAAACAGCGACCGGCATCCCAGCATGCATCACGATCGATGACGTAATGCTCAGTGTCCCAATTTGGCAATTATTCGCACACTTGTGTACTACGCACTAGAAGCCTTACTGCGCACTTCCTCTAAGCGCACTTCACAGAAGGGTGTAGGGTGCAGTGCCAGTATTGGGATTGGGCCATCATTAACAAAAACAACTCTGTACCTTAGTAAATCGTCTACTCATCTTCACCACTAGAGGGCACTAACACCACATAGAAGTGAATTAGATATCCTGTTTTAAGCATTAAAATCACATAAAATGAGGACAAATAAACACATTTTACTGTAACAGCTACAGGTATGATTCAGCTCTGTAGCGTGAGGGCTATTACCACATATTTATAAAAGGATCAACGAGGGGTAATATTACATATAAATATGAATTATTAATCTTATTGATCTTTAGATGTTAATTTAACATTAATCTAGGTTCTGTTACCGTAAGTAATCCGCACACTTCAGAATAATTCAGACAGAGTCAAGAAAATAGTTATAAAATAAATTTAATACTATATTTCTCAATCAATGATGACACAGGACAATTTATGATGAATGATGGTTATAAACAAGATACTGAGACAATTAATGAGGTGATGTAATGCAAGCTAGATGGTTAGGATGCATAATCAGCATTAAGTGTCTTAGAACCTATGATGTCTGGGTTAAATCAAATTTGGATGTTTTAATAAGTAATCAAATAAATGAAGACCATTTGACACCAGCGAGCAGGGCTACTTCACCTTGTGTGTGGAAGCTCCCGGTGACTCAACGGGTCAGTTAGAGGTCGATCTAACGAGTGTCAAGGAGGAGGCCTCAGGCATGGAGCTGTAGCAGGCCCCGATACGAACCGATGGTCTGGGTGGCTTCCGGTGACTGCGTCGTCTGGTGAAGTTGCTTTGGCTTAGAGGCAGTTTACAAAAATAGTTGATCTTTGGTCAAAAAGAGAGGATGGTTCTTTATATTCTTAATTATTAAGCGTGGCTTTCCAGGGCCGGCCGAACCAAGGAGGCTTAGCTTGAGTTTGTTTACGTTCACCCCTTTGAGGGAAGGTGAACGAGCAGGAGCTGCTTCGTTTCAGGAACTCATTTGTTTCCGGCCGGCATGGAGGTTTTATCAATCTAATTGTTTATTAATTTGGGCGAATCAAATGTGGACACATTTAGAGTAGGCGTTACCAAGGCACCTCAGACATCATGTTGTTTCTTCCACACTTAAGGTGAATCATGCGTGGATTAAACCTTATTTAAACCTTAGAGTGCAAATTAACTATTCAAACACAATAATATTATTTGTGAATGTTTAACTAAAAATATATTCAGGTTCGCGACCCGCTCAGTCTGTTGCTGTCGTTGTGCCTTTGGGCAAGACACTTAACCCACCTTGCCTGCTGGTGGTGGTCGGAGGGACCGGCGGCGCCAGTGTACGGCAGGTCCCGCCTCCGTCAGTGCGCCCCAGGGCAGCTGTAGCTACGATGTAGCTCATCCCCACCAGCGTGTGAATGTGTGTGTGAATGGGTGGATGACTGATTGTGTTGTGAGGCGCCTTGGGGGGTTGTAGAACTCTAAGAAGGCACTTTACAAATACAAACCATTTACCATTCCTGCACCAGGGGTGTTGTCAACCATCATCCCAGAGGCAATAAATTCAGTGATGCTGATTGGCCTAAATTCTCCAGTTCTCCCTAGCAACTAAATGTGATTGGCTGTTCAGCAGCAGTTCAGTGGTGCTTTTCCCAGCACCCCAGGAGTGACATTAGTGAGTCTGTTGGATGAAATCTGCTGTTTAATGAGAGCCAGCTGGTGAAAATGATGTTTATATAATTCAGATTGCATGTAGGCACACACAATTAGCCTTTTGCTGGTCCCGCCCCCAAAATGGCGAATGTCCAATCACACATCATAGCAACCGTTACTATTCGACAGCTCCAAACAAGATGATGAAGCTAAGCCTAATTTATACTACTAAGCATTAGCCTCGATAGTAGTCGTGTCTCCTTCGTTTCCCTTCAGAACCTCCTCATCGAGCTCAACCAGCAGCATGAGTGCTCCCCCCACCCGCGGCTGGGCGGAGGTCCGCCTCCCAGACTTTCCAAGACCCTTTATAAGACACACCATGCCGGCAAATCAGCGTAATATTACCACAACCGTGTGTCTTATAAACGCACATTAAACCTTGGCGCAACAGCGGGTGGTGTCATGATCACGTGATGAATTAATGCGGAGCACCGACCGGGAACTATATTGAAAATGAAAGTAAACATAAGTTTTGTTTTGTTAACAGAACCAGCTGAGATGATAAACTGAGCGATGCAGAACACCGGGAGCTTTTAGAGCTGCCTGTAGCTCAGATCATCTGACAGCTCACATGGACACGGCATCGCCGTCACCGATCCACGCGTCCCCGGACGCCGCCTTCTTCAGTTCTCCCAACTCCTTGTTCCCTGCTACGCTTCGCTCAGCGGAGCCGACACTAATATATCCCTCCACTGCATACTGTAACCCTTTTTGCCTCCATCTGGATGATATTGCAGAGGAATTGCTCCAAAAAATGTCACTGACACACATCTGTCTACTTTTTTCCATCGCGGCAATCTGCCGAGGTGGTCAGTGTTGTCGGACTTAGCAACAGTAACTAAGGAGGGCGGGGCTCGGCGAAAGGTCAATTAAGCACAGCTGACACATTTATAGTAAATAAATTCATGTTTATTGTAGTTTTCTTTTCCTTTTTAGATTTTTTTCCTCCATTCCTGTCAGGGAGGGCTGCGCACTAGCGCCCCCTATGGACAAGTCACTGCTGACGGGGAGCTTCTTCTGAAGCTGGGGAGGCTGGCGTTTGAACATCTGGAGGAAGGAAACATCATGTTCTACCAAGAAGACCTGGAGCAGTGTGGTCTTGATGTCTCAGAGGCCTCGGTGTTCTCAGGAGTTTGTACAGAGATCTTCAGAAGAGAGTGTGTGATCTTCCAGAAACCAGTCTACTGCTTTGTTCATCTGAGCGTTCAGGAGTTTCTGGCTGCAGTCTACATGTTCCACTGTTTCACCAGCAGGAAGAAAAAGGTGACAAAGAACTTCCTTGGAGGGTGCTACAGATACTCATCTCTGGAGTACTTCCTGAAGAGAGTCATGAAGAAATGCCTCAGCAGTAAAAACGGCCACCTGGACCTGTTTGTCCGCTTCCTTCATGGCCTCTCTGTGGAGTCCAACCAGAGACTCTTAGGAGGTCTGCTGGGTCAGACGCAGATCAGTCCAGAAACCATCCAGAGAACCATCAACAACCTGAAGGAGATGAACAGTGATAAAGTCTCTCCAGACAGAAGCGTCAACATCTTCCACTGTCTGATGGAGATGAAGGACCTCTCAGTTTTTCAGGAGGTCCAAAAGTTCCTGAAGTCAGAGAACAGATCAGAGGAACTCTCAGAGATCCAGTGTTCAGCTCTGGCCTACATGCTGCTGATGTCAGAGGAGGTTCTGGATGAGTTGGACCTGCAGAAGTACAACGCATCACCAGAGGGACGACTGAGACTGATTCCAGCTGTGAGGAACTGCAGAAAGTTCAGGTGAGTCCAGATGTGTTGATGAGCATCATCAGTCAGTAAATGTTATTAGAGCTGCTCAGTTTCAACAGAAAATCACTTTAGTGAATGAAAAAGACATCAGAGTGAATCAGAAGGTCTAGAGCAGGGGTCACCAACCTTTGTGAAGCTGGGAGTTGCTTCATGGCTACTGAGCCATACGAAGGGCTACCAGGGTGATCCAATACTGACCTTTGACCTGGAATAGATCAGAGTTCAACTCAACTTCATGTATAATAAACATCATTTATTGTTTGTAAAGAATATTGTCGTTTTTTAAATTTAAAAAGATGGCAGCAGAATGTATTTTTGTTGATTGTAGACTTGTGCTATTTAGAGAGAAGGCCTGCGGCACCGTCTCTAGTTCCTGGGGAGGGGCACCATGTTGGTGAGCCTGGTTTAGAGTCTGATGGTGGACAGGTCAACACTCAATTCAATTCAGTTTATTTCTATAGCGCCAAATCACGACAAGAGTCGTCTCAAGGCTCTTCACAAAGTAAACATTTCAATACAGTTCAGTTCATTAAGCCAATCAGTAAAAAAGTTTCCTATATAAGGAACCCAGCAGATTGCATCAAGACACTGACTAGTGTCATTGTGTTGATGCAATCCTCATACTAAGCAAGCCTCTTTCTGCAGCAAAGCTTTGTTGAGTTGGAACTTGGTTTATTTGGTTCCTTTTTCCAGAACAAACAACAAATACATCACTGCTTTCTGGTGAAGTGTGTCCACACACACCTCACTGTTCCACACTAGAGCTCTGAATCCCAGTCCACCCAGTCCTGCTGGATCTGTGATGGTGTGAACCTTGAAAGCTGGACATCAGCAGCAAAGAAGCAGGAAGCAAAGAGATCATCTTTCCAACTGGACCTGTTCACTGAGCTGAACTCAGTCTAAAGGCTCTGAGCTCAGATGGAAACTAGAAAAGAGTTTTTCTCCAGCAGAGCGCGGTGTTGCTGCTGACTCTGGATCAGATCCTGCTGACAGACTGTGGACATGATGGAAGCAGAAATGGAACGCCATGTTCCCTCCTCCTGCAGATTAAAGCTAAACTAAGATTCTCATTAAAAGTCTGCAGGTGGGAACGAGACTGAACAGATTCACTGGCTCATGTCAGACAGTCAGGTGGACCAGTTGAAGCACAGATGTGAAGAGCAGATGTTCATCAGATGATGACATCACTGTTTAGTCATCATCTGATTTCAGGCTGTTTATCAGACAGATTCTCTGATTTTATTACAGCTGACTTTAACTTTTCTCTCCTCACAGAGCTGATGGTTATGGTTCTGGTTCTGGAATTTCTGAGACTCAGTGTGAAGTTGTGGCCTCGGCTCTGAAGTCCAACCCGTCCCATCTGACAGAACTGAACCTGGGTTGCAACGACCTGTCTGATTCTGACGTGAAGGTTCTGAGTCGTGGACTGGAGAGTCCAAACTGCAGACTGGAGGTTCTGAGGTCAGTTGACTGCAGCTGTTGCAGGTTTTCTGTGTTGAACCCTTAAATAGTTTCTGGACACGTTGGGGGGTCAAATATTGAGCTGATGTGACCTGATGCCAGCATTCAACAATCTCCTCATACATTCATATCAGCTCCACAAGAACAGTTCAAGGACTAAACAGACTTCAGTTCACTTCATCAGGAGCCCAGCAGGAGGCGCTGTAGATGTTCCAGTGGTGGAACTAATGATCAGCTGTGATGCTGCCATTATTAGAACAAAGATTTCTGCTCATTTTATTAGGATCAACTTCACTTGAACGTTGCTGCTGAGTTTTAGGAATGCATTGATGAAGCGGTTGCTAAGCAACAGAGAGCCAGCAGCAGGTGTGGGCCACCTGAGATGGATGAGAGGATCGGGAACTTTAAACATGAATCCTGTTGAAATCCTGAGTCTGTTCTTGGAAACGTTCCATGGATCATTAGCTGCTGACTTCATCTTCTGGTTTTTCTTTTCATCTTCTAACAAGAAATGAAGTCATTACGTCCACTTGTCCAAGGGCCAGAGCTTCTCTCAGCAGACTCTGTGAGGGCCAGATGGTGGTGTCAAATCAGAGAAATGAATCCTCTGGGAAGCTTCCGTGCACGGCTCTCTCAGGCCTTGAATCAGGTAGAAAGAAAGATCCTGTGTGTAAATCCCAGAATGCTTCATTCACCACTAATAAAGAAAGCATTCATCACACGTGTCCATCACAAGCTTTTCTCAGTGCTAACACACTCAGAGTAGCTGGACTACAGGAAGCCATTAGGGGGCGCCAACACCAAGCTGCACCTTTAGGGTGGCTCGTCCCCAAGAGACACACTGAAAGCATTGATCATGTATGTGCTCACCATGTTCAGGTCAACACACACCTGCTGCTTTCATGGGCAGAGAAATGACTCGAGTGGATTTGGGATTAAAAGCAGCTGTGGCACGAGCTCATTTTCAGAGGATTTGTTTCATTTGGTTTAATGCAGCCATGAGGAGCCTGTCATTTCTGACTCCCACCAGAATAATACAAAGATTCATTTAGTTCATTTACATGATTTACTTCATGTTTCTGTTTTAACCTGCATCCTGTTGGCTTCAGCTCACTGATTTCATTCTTTACTTAGCTTGTACAGCTGCAGGTTGTCAGAGATCAGCTGTTCTTCTCTGGGCTCAGCTCTGAAGTTAAACCCATCCCATCTGACAGAACTGGACCTGAGTCAGAACAACCTGTCTGGTTCTGGAGTGAAGGAGCTCTGTGGTTTCCTGGAGAGTCCAGACTGTAGACTGAAGGTTCTGAGGTCAGTTCACTGCAGCTGTTGGAGGTTTTTCTGTGTTTAACAAACTAAAATCATTCACCGATTCTTCAGAATGTTTTTATTTATAAAAACTTTGTTCAAACATTTCATCTAAACTCTTGTTTTTTCACAACTTTTCAGTTTTTCCAAAAGTTGAAGTAAAACTATTTTAGAACAAAAACCAGTTTGTGTTTGAACCTTTAAATAACTTTTACTGAATCAAATGTGAACCATCAGTTCATCATGATTTTGCGTTTGTGACATAATAAAATGAATGAATGGTATTTAAATGGTTTAGTTCAGTAAGTCTCTGCTAGCAGCAACTATTGATGGGATCTGGAGGTAGAACATTGCTGAATTCTGGAGGAAACACTATTGCAGGATGTTTAACTGTGTCAATAGTGAAAGGTTCAATGTTGGCTAGATTGACTCCAGCTGTGGCCTGATGGTCCGACCTGATGAAGTCCATCTTGCTGCTGAGAAAATGTCGTTAAACAAAGCGTGTGGCCTTGAGCAGTTCTCAGCAGAGCACATGAAGTCTGCTAGTGGAAGAGTCCGTGTGTTCCTCTCATGGTGCTTTACTGGTTTGTTGAAGCATGCTATCTGACCTGATCACACGTCATCAGGTCTTTTCCTCCCTGTGGTGAAACAAACCACTGGAAGAAGATCCTGCATGGAGAATTCCAGGCCAGTTTCCCTGGCAAGTGTGTTGTCTGAAGTGTTGGAGCAGATTCTGCTGGAAAGACTTCAAGAGTCTAGCAGCAGCAACTGATCATCAATGTGGTTTCAAAGTCAGCTTAGTGCTGACTTGTGTGTCTCTGCTCTAAAGGAAACTGGAAGTAAGTCTAGGAGACAGAATCCATCTGTTTTCATAGACGCCTCCAAAGCCTTTGACACAGTTCGTCACCATAAACTGGATCTAAAACTACAAAGTAGAGGCTCCTGCATCTAGAATCAGGATGTAGCATTTGTGGTCCTCTCACCAACCGATGCAGGTTCAGTGGGGAATGGAAGTCTCTGAAGCTTCACTGTATCTAATGGAGTCAGACAAGGTAGAGTCTGGTCTCCTGTCCTCTTGAACCTGAACCTCGATGATGTGTCTGATGCTCTGAATGATTGCTAGACTGGCTGCTTGGTGGGCGACCTCCTTGTGAATCATTTCATGTATGCAGATGATCTGGTCCTCTTGTGTCCTACAGTGCTGCAGCAGCAGCAGCTCAGGGTCTGTGCTAGGTATGGTGAACAGTGTGACATCATGTTGAACCCTAAAAAGAGTCTGATCATGATTGCTGCAACTAAAGAGGGTCAGAAGCTGAACTTTCCATCTTTTTCTTGAACAAACCAAGTCCTGGATGTGGTGAGAAAAGTCTCATATTTGGGGCCCATTCTAAGAAGTGATGTGTGTGATGATGAGGATGTAAAGAGACGGTGCTGGAAGCTGTACATGCAGGCTAACACTCTGACACGTAGCTGTGGCGTGTGCTCAGACCACGTTAAAGTGGCCCTTCGTCCTTCCTCTTGTGCTCCTTCTATACGGCCCACTTGTGCTGCACTTCTAGTGAGGCTGGAATGAAGAAACTACAAGTGGCTTATCAGGATGCATTTAGAGTCCTCCTGAGGCTCCACCATGGACTTCTGCAGGTCAGATGTTTGTCAGGAGGAACGTTCCTACCTTTCATCACTACTGAGGAACTCCATGTAGAAATTCATGTGTGGTTTGACTTTGTCACTAACATTGTAGTCGGAGCCCTGTCAGCTTTAACATAGAGACACAAGGTGTTCCTCAGGCCTTTAAACATTGGAGCAACTGCCTACATGCTTTGTGATGGAATGTGTTTCATTTGTTTTACACATTTTATACTTTTGTTCTTTGTCTTATTTTATTTATTATTTTATCTTTGGTGTTTTATGACATGGACACATTTTTGTCTGGAATAAAGTTTGATTTAGTTCATGTTTCTGTTTTAACCTGCATCCTGTTGGCTTCAGCTCACTGATTTCATTCTTTACTCAGATTGANNNCTGGACCTGAGTCAGAACAACCTGTCTGGTTCTGGAGTGAAGGAGCTCTGTGGTTTCCTGGAGAGTCCAGACTGTAGACTGAAGGTTCTGAGGTCAGTTCACTGCAGCTGTTGGAGGTTTTTCTGTGTTTAACAAACTAAAATCATTCACCGATTCTTCAGAATGTTTTTATTTATAAAAACTTTGTTCAAACATTTCATCTAAACTCTTGTTTTTTCACAACTTTTCAGTTTTTCCAAAAGTTGAAGTAAAACTATTTTAGAACAAAAACCAGTTTGTGTTTGAACCTTTAAATAACTTTTACTGAATCAAATGTGAACCATCAGTTCATCATGATTTTGCGTTTGTGTCATAATAAAATGAATGAATGGTATTTAAATGGTTTAGTTCAGTAAGTCTCTGCTAGCAGCAACTATTGATGGGATCTGGAGGTAGAATATTGCTGAATTCTGGAGGAAACACTATTGCAGGATGTTTAACTGTGTCAATAGTGAAAGGTTCAATGTTGGCTAGATTGACTCCAGCTGTGGCCTGATGGTCCGACCTGATGAAGTCCATCTTGCTGCTGAGAAAATGTCGTTAAAGCGTGTGGCCTTGAGCAGTTCTCAGCAGAGCACATGAAGTCTGCTAGTGGAAGAGTCCATGTGCTAGCCTAGTGAACTAGACCAAATTCTTGCTTTGCAGAGTTTGGTCTAGGCACGCTTCATTGGAACCCTCGCTGCCCGATCCACTGCTGTGGCACCATAAACTGGATCTAAAACTACAAAGTAGAGGCTCCTGCATCTAGAATCAGGATGTAGCATTTGTGGTCCTCTCACCAACTGATGCAGGTTCAGTGGGGAATGGAAGTCTCTGAAGCTTCACTGTATCTAATGGAGTCAGACAAGGTAGAGTCTGGTCTCCTGTCCTCTTGAACCTGAACCTCGATGATGTGTCTGATGCTCTGAATGATTGCTAGACTGGCTGCTTGGTGGGCGACCTCCTTGTGAATCATGAATGTATGCAGATGATCTGGTCCTCTTGTGTCCTACAGTGCTGGCATGCAGCAGCGGCTCAGGGTCTGTGCTAGGTATGGTGAACAGTGTGACATCATGTTGAACCCTAGAAAGAGTCTGATCATGATTGCTGCAACTAAAGAGGGTCAGAAGCTGAACTTTCCATCTTTTTCTTGAACAAACCAAGTCCTGGATGTGGTGAGAAAAGTCTCATATTTGGGGCCCATTCTAAGAAGTGATGTGTGTGATGATGAGGATGTAAAGAGACGGTGCTGGAAGCTGTACATGCAGGCTAACACTCTGACACGTAGCTGTGGCGTGTGCTCAGACCACGTTAAAGTGGCCCTTCGTCCTTCCTCTTGTGCTCCTTCTATACGGCCCACTTGTGCTGCACTTCTAGTGAGGCTGGAATGAAGACAAGTGGCTTATCAGGATGCATTTAGAGTCCTCCTGAGGCTCCACCACGGGCTTCTGCAGGTCAGATGTTTGTCAGGAGGAACGGCCCTACCTTTCATGCACTACTGAGGAACTCCATGTAGAAATTCATGTGTGGTTTGACTTTGTCAGCTAACATTGTAGTCGGAGCCCTGTCAGCTTTAACAGAGACGCAAGGTGTTCCTCAGGCCTTTAAACATTGGAACAGCTGCCTACATGCTTTGTGATGGAATGTGTTTCATTTGTTTTACACATTTTATACTTTTGTTCTTTGTCTTATTTTATTTATTATTTTATCTTTGCTGTTTTATGACATGGACTCATTTTTGTGTGGAATAAAGTTTGATTTAGTTCATGTTTCTGTTTTAACCTGCATCCTGTTGGCTTCAGCTCACTGATTTCATTCTTTACTTAGCTTGTACAGCTGCAGTTTGTCAGAGATCAGCTGTTCTTCTCTGGGCTCAGCTCTGAAGTCCAACCCGTCCCATCTGACAGAACTGGACCTGAGGCAGAACTTCATCATGGGTTATCCTGATGTGAAGGAGCACTTTGGTTTCCTGGAGAGTCCAGACTGTAGAGATGAGGTTCTGAGGTCAGTTGACTGCAGCTGTTGGAGGTTTTTCTGTGTTTAACAAACTAAAATCATTCACTGATTCTTCCAGAATGTTTTTATTTATAAAAACTTTGTTCAGACAGTTCATCTAAACTCTTGTTTTTTCACAACTTTTCAGTTTGTCCAAAAGTTGAACAAAAACTATTTTAGAACAAAAACTATGGAATTAGATTTGTGCCACAAATTTCAAGAAAAATATCTGGAAGATCAAACAAAAATTAAGAATTTGAGAAAAAAATATTTTAAAAAGAAAAAAAATGGTTTCAAAAGCAAAACTTACTATCTGAATCAAATCCTTAAAATGAGTAATAAAGTCTTTGTCTTTTTTGTGTTTGACTCCATTATTAACATAAACTAGTAATACACATTTCCATGCAACCAGTAATGGACGTGTTAAGATGAGGCTTTAACACGCCATCTCTGCAGCGGTCAATTAGGCCTTAGCGCTACAGGACATTCCCTGTCCTGCAGGCCATAGCACAGTGGCTAGCTCATCAGCTAGCTAGTGAACTTAACGTCTGTTAAAGACAATTTTTAAAGCATCACTTGGCTTAACTTACAGATTAACTAAGAGTGCCTAAGAAAATATCAAATATATTATCAGTACTCACTTTAGATCCTCGGTAGACACTACAGATGGCAGAAATGACGTGTCTGGAGCTCAAATAGTGATCATTTACCGAGTGGGGGAAAAGAAAAGAAAAAGTCAGAGTGGCTACGTCACTTCCGCTTCCGGGTCACACATTGTCATTCAAGAAACCACTGTCCTATGAGAGACGACTTCTCAGAAGTCCCACCCACCCGAGAGGTTTGTGCCAGAATTGCAACCAAAAAGCCAGAGAGCGCAAAGGAGAAAGTCAGGAAGCGTAACTGCAAAGCTGGCATTGAGAGCAAAGCTCTGAGCAGCAAAAATGAAACAAAGGAATCTCATAACAATAATACAATATGGAGTCAAACACAAAAAACACAAAGACTTTATTACTCATTTTAAGAATTTGACTCAGATAGTAAGTTTTACGTTTGAAACGATTTTTTTTCTTTTTTAAATATTTTTTTTCTCAAATTCTTTATTTTTGTTTGATCTTCCACATGTTTTTCTTGAAATTTGTGGCACAAATCTAATTCCATAAAAAAATGTTCTTTGTCTTATTTCATTTACTATTTTATCTTTGCTGTTTTATGACATGGACACATTTTTGTGTGGAATAAAGTTTGATTTAGTTCATGTTTCTGTTTTCACCTGCATCCTGTTGGCTTCAGCTCAATGCTTTGATTCTTTACTCAGATTGGACTGGCACAATTGGCGAAATGTCAGCTCGAGTTGTAACTACCTGTCTGGTTCTGAAGCGAAGGAGCTCTGTGGTTTCCTGGAGAGTCCAGACTGTAGACTGAAGGTTCTGAGGTCAGTTCACTGCAGCTGTTGGAGGTTTTTCTGTGTTTAACAAACTAAAATCATTCACTGATTCTTCAGAATGTTTTTATTTATAAAAACTTTGTTCAGACATTTCATCTAAACTCTTGTTTTTTCACAACTTTTCAGTTTGTCCACAAGTTGAACAAAAACCTTTTAGAACAAAAACCAGTTTGTGTTTGAACCTTTAAATAACTTTTACTGAATCAGATGTGAACCATCAGTTCATCATGTTTTTGTGTTTGTGTCATAATAAAATGAATGAATGGTATTTAAATGGTTTAGTTCAGTAAGTCTCTGCTAGCAGCAACTATTGATGGGATCTGGAGGTAGAATATTGCTGAATTCTGGAGGAAACACTATTGCAGGATGTTTAACTGTGTCAATAGTGAAAGGTTCAATGTTGGCTAGATTGACTCCAGCTGTGGCCTGATGGTCCGACCTGATGAAGTCCGTCTTGCTGCTGAGAAAATGTCGTTAAAGCGTGTGGCCTTGAGCAGTTCTCAGCAGAGCACATGAAGGCTGCTAGTGGAAGAGTCCATGTGTTCCTCTCATGGTGCTTTACTGGTTTGTTGAAGCATGCTATCTGACCTGATCACATGTTATCAGGTCTTTTCCTCCCTGTGGTGAAACAAACCACTGGAAGAAGATCCTGCATGGAGAATTCCAGGCCAGTTGCCCTGGTCTGAAGTGTTGGAGCAGATTCTGCTGGAAAGACTTCAAGAGTCTACAGCAGCAGCAACTGATCATCAGTGTGGTTTCAAAGTCAGCTTAGTGCTGACTTGTGTGTCTCTGCTCTAAAGGAAACTGGAAGTAAGTCTAGGAGACAGAATCCATCTGTTCTCATGTGTTACAGGATAGGGGGGTTCCTAAGTCCCTAATCAGGATTTTGTCCTTTTGGTACACGCAACAGTCTATGTATGTTAAATGGGGTACCTCTGCTTTTAAGGTCTGTAATGGAGTGAGACAAGGAAGTATTCTGTCTCCTCTTCTGTTTAATGTGTATATGGACGACTTGTCAAAGCGGCTTAGTGACTGTAGAACTGGATGTGTGGTTGGTGGGACAATAATAAACCACTTAATGTATGCAGATGATTTGGTCATCCTCTGTCCATACAGCGCGGGCTTTCAGCAGTTATTGCTCTCAGTATGGGTCGGAGTTTGACATTAACTTTAATGCCAGAAAGAGCAATCTCTTAATTGTGAGAAGTAAGGAGGACAATAAGCTGGTATTTCCAGACTTCTTTGAGTCTGGTGTTCTTGAAGAATGCACCGTGGTTAAATATTTGGGACACCTCATATCTGCTGATTTGACAGATGATCTGGACATCTACAGGCAGTGCCGTCTACTGTATGCACAGGCTCTGATACGTAGGTTTGGAATGTGTTCTGTACCTGTTAAAACTGCACTGTTTAAAGCTTATTGTACCCCAGTGTAGTGCTGCAACAAACGATTATTTGGATAATCGATGAATCGGATTAAACTGGAACATTTAAAAACTGCTAGGGAAACATTTTTCTCTCCTTCCTTTACTTTATTTAACAACAGAACATTATTAGAAAACAGTTCAATAACATGCAAAACAACATGCTATCACCTCAACTCAGCTTTTGAGATATTGAATAACATTTAATTTCTACTGGTAACAATGCAATGGTGACATGTCTAATGTACGGGTTGGCAATAATCCAGTTTAAACTCACCTGTTCAGGTGGCTTTTGAGTGACCTTTGGTTGATTCTTCTCTTCATTCTGCTCTGTCTACCATTTCAGCCTTTCCCATGATCCACTGATCACCCTTTCTTATTCATTTTCCTTTTTTCACATCCTTTTTTAATCACAATTTTTACTTTTCCCTTTTTTGATATTTTAATAATTTTTTTATTTATATTTTACTTTTTGTTCTTGTGAAGCGCCTCGTGATTTTTACCTTGAGAGGCGCTATATGAAAGATCGTTTCTTCTTCTTCTCAAATTATGTTCACAGATAGAAGCGTTTGTGAATTACATACTACAGCGGCTTGCCATAGGCCTGGGGCGGTGTTGCACAATGCACAGACGCATAGCAGCAACGTGAGTCCCGGTAGCTGCTGTGGTTCTGCTCCATAGCGCTGCAGACAGCTAAGAATAAACAGGATGGTGGGACTTTTCTTCCGTTTATAGAGTTTAGTCATTCTTAGTTCCATGATCATCGTGTTCTTTTGGAACCCACGGCGTGAGTCTGCCATCCGCTAGCTTAGCATTAGCCAATCTGCCCGTAGGTGTGTGTTTGGTCCCCAACTTTGGACTGTTTCTGCTTTTATGTGTTTGCTGGTTCCTCTATTTTCCTCCACAGCGCCTAGATTACCACATTGTGCGCCAGTAAAAAGCATCTTCCTTACACAAAAACAAATAACTTACATTTGTTAAAGAAAGTTCTGGGGGGGTTGGGGAAAAGTAACTTGAAAGGATGTATTACGAGTGCTACGTCTAAAAATAGTTTATCGCACAGAAGGTTTTTTTCTTTGCACGTGCGGCATGTATGTCCATGTTTTAAGTGTGTCGGTCGTTCCTCATCAAAACACCAGCTTTCTCTCTCGTTCCGATCTGCCTCGGTCTGCTCTGCTGCCGCCGTGATTGATTGAAATTCATGTGTGGTTTGTCTTTGTCAGCTAACATTGTAGTCGGAGCTGTCGTGGGAAAGAAAGGTGTTTGTTCCTCCTGTATTTTGCTTAAAGGATATGATGGTTCGTGCAGTTCGACTGACGTCACTCCTCTCGGCCCCGACTGGTGCTGGATCAGGCCGCTGTTCTCACTCTGGACACTCCTGAGCTGTTCTGCATTTGACTTCTCATTTCCCACTCTTCCGGTTCGTTAAATCTTCTGGCCAAACAAAGAAACGAGCCACAAGACTGCCTCGTTGCAATCAACGTAAACTCTTTATTTCACTCATCACTCTTTATTGTAACCCGCTGCAGTCGGGGAGCTTCTCCCATCTCCCAGCGTATAATGGCGAATCTGACTTGCATTTTCAAGTCCCACAGCTTATATCCCTTCCTGCTCCGAGCCTGGTACCGGCAAGGTCATAACTCTCGTTTCCCTTAGCAACCAACATTCTTTTGGTATCTGGCCCTGAGTTGCGCTCGTCTGCAGCCATGATGGCTCCTGGCTTATCTTGGTGCAGGCCAGAGCACCCTAAACGTATTCTTTGCTTCACTTTATTACCTCTGGCCTGAAATAAGGATGTTCATGAATCTAGCTGCAACTTAAAGGTTTGTATAAACATGCACAAATCATGGTTAACCGAAGATCAATAAAAGAGTACATGAATCATATGTGTATCAATAAAACCTGGAAAAAATGTGATTAACATATCTGATTAACTAGATGCTAAATTCTAAGATTAAAGGCACAATAAGACGTAAAATATAAATCCACTTCAGAGCCCTGTCAGCTTTAACATAGAGACACAAGGTGTTCCTCAGGCCTTTAAACATTGGACCAACTGCCTACATGCTTTGTGATGGAATGTGCTTGTTCTTTGTCTTATTTTATTTATTATTTTATCTTTGCTGTTTTATGACATGGACGCATTTTTGTCTGTGTGGCAGAATGGATTGCTACACCGGCTGCCACGGGTGGTGGTGATTAGGGTTCAGCCAATCAGGGCCCTGGTGGCCTCCTTTAAAAGACTCACCAGATGACTGATGGCTGCCCCTCCACCAGGTATGTATTGTGGTTTTCAGTTAAAGGACACCAACTTATGAGATGACTGCCCCTCCACCATAGAGTGGAGGACTTTGGGGTTTCCCTGAATGCATACATGTGGCATGATGGTGTCCTGTGCGTGGTGTGGAGCCGGGAGACCAAGGACCCTGCTGGGTGCTACACTCAGCCATAACCTGGATGGGCTTGGGTATCTCGCTCTCTCCTTTGGCTTGGAGTGAGCAAGGAGTGCCTGATGAGCACCCAGAGGAGGAGT
The DNA here is from genome assembly GCA_006937985.1 of Aphyosemion australe. Taxonomy (NCBI): domain Eukaryota; kingdom Metazoa; phylum Chordata; class Actinopteri; order Cyprinodontiformes; family Nothobranchiidae; genus Aphyosemion; species Aphyosemion australe. Next base: position 177,018 of record SSNS01000139.1, read on the forward strand.
GAGATAGGGAAGTGCTAGCCTGGAGCGATGACCAACCGACCATGGAGTTGCCAGCTTCATACTGGCCTTGGCGCCAACAGAGCCACAGCGCCTGTGCAGGAGCACCTGAAGGAACATTCAATGCTCTGGAGTACTGTGGGGGTTGGGAATGGTCACATTGGACTCCTAATTATCCTTCATGTTTTAATGAACTTGTTTCTCTGCTTTATTTCAGCCGGGGCTTCCAGTGGGTGTGGCGGTCTACCCACAGTGGTGGCACCTCCAGTTTTTCTGTGTCTTTTTGGTTTGCAGCTGTGTGTGTGTGTGTGTGTGTGTGTGTGTGTGTGTGTGTGTTCTTGTCTAGCTATCTTAGTGAGGACCATAACGAGTTTTTCACCTTTAAAGTGAGGACCATCAGTAGCAAAGTGAGGACATTTGCCCGGTCCTCACTTTGGTGCAGTCTTCCAGAGCTCTACTCATTAGTTTTAGAGGAATGGTGTGAATTAAGTTTAGTTAAGGTTAGGGTTAGGAATAGATCCGCATTGGTTATGGTTAGAATTAGGGTATGGGTTAGGCATAATACAGTCACAAAAATTAACAAAAATGAATGGAAGTCAATGGATGGTCCTCACTAAGATGGCTAGACGAGAGAGAGAGAGTGTGTGTGTGTGTGTGTGTGTGGGAGAGACATGTTGGTGGATGGAGTTGCCACTGGCCTGTGGTGGGCCCCCACCCCACTGGTAAGCCCTGACTATAGGGTTTTAGATAGTTAAGACTGATTTTATTGTGTTTATTGTAATAAATTGTTATTTTTAAACATACAAACCATGACGACTCCTGTGTGAGGAATTAACTTAATTGCCTTATGAAAGTGTTAAATGAATTCCTTGGGTGAAATTCCCAATGTGAATTTTAATGGTCATTTCCTATAATGCCACATTTTGGAATTGCAGCGATCAGCGTGAGGCGCCAGAGCTAGGAGTCACGGCACTTGGGCACAACTAGTCTCAAACAACAAAGTGTTGGCTTCAGAACCAAGGGGGAACAAAGTGTTCCCGCTTTGACCATAAAAACAAAACATCTCTCTCTCTCTGATTGGGGGCCTAAATTGTCCGTTGCGTGCTCCAAGCGCCCAGAAACAAAACATTAACATCTAAATTAACTGAGTGGAGAGGAGACTGCAGGCTGAATCTACCGTGTCGGCTGAATGGCCACGTGAAGCGGATAACGCCGTGCATCAACCAACACCCGAGCAATCCCTACAGCAGGAGCAATATTAGTGCCCGACCCCCATGTCGCAACTGCTGGGATTAGCCATACTTACAGTTGAGATATTTATATCTCGCGCACCACCACACGCTTCCTGACACAGGTCAGCGGAACCGGAAGTCCTCTCCACAGCAGACATGCAAAGGGGGGGAGGAAGAACTCCAGGGAAGCGCCACAGCGCCCCCATTTATACTGGGCTCTCTCAATTAACTGGTTGAGAAGCCAACCAGTCCTGCTACACTTGCTTAAAATGGTAAATGTCCTGTATTTGTATAGCACCTTCTTAGGGTTCTACAACCCCCCAAGGCGCTTCACAACACAATCAGTCATCCACCCATTCACACGCTGGTGGTGATGAGCTACATCGTAGCTACAGCTGCCCTGGGGCGCACTGACAGAGGCGGGGCCTGCTGTACACTGGCGCCGCCAGTCCCTCCGACCACCACCAGCAGGCAAGGTGGGTTAAGTGTCTTGCCCAAGGACACAACGACAGGGACAGACTGAGCGGGTCACGAACCTGCGACCTTCCGATTGCAACGCGGCCACTTAACCCCTCTGCCACCATCGCCCTGTAGGAGGATCGCATCAGTATGAGGATTGCTGAAAGACACTGACGATAGTCAGTGTCTCGGTGTGAAATGCTGGGTTCCTTATATAGGAAACCTTTTACTGATTGGCTTAATGAACTGAAGAGGAGATGATGATAGTTGGTGTGAGGGTGGAGGAGGCAGAAGATGGGACTAAATGGAGACAGATGATTGACTGAGGTGAGCCCTAAAGGGAGGAAGAAAGACAGGTATGCTGCTGCCTGCTCCAGATGTCCTCTACAATTGTCTCAACAGTGTTGCGTCAGAGGTGAGGACAGAGCAGGTTACCATGGTAACGCCGGCTGACCCACTCCCCTCTGTTAAAGAGAGCCACAGCTGTTGAGTCTCCACAAGTTTCTCTGGGCTTGTGTTCAGAGAAGAGCAGGTGAGACCTTTAGCCAAGAGCTTGACGTAGCAGCAGATGTGTAGCCTTCTTGTTATGTTCTTCCTGTGTTTATTTTCTATCTCCATTGGTTTTTCTTGTTTTAACACGGTATAATGATGTTTCATTTACCTTTAATCACTGACGGTTTCGGCGACCACTGTCGCCATCTTCAGAGTCACGCCGACTTGACGGCGTCACTTCCGCTGTTTATTTGCAGGCAGTAAGGGGCGTTGCCGCCTCCTACTGCCTGCGCCTTCCTGGTCGATCACCACGTCCCATGAATGATCCAGCGTGTACACTCCTTCATCCCTATTCATGGTCCTGGGTCCACGTCTCCTTATCTCGATCGCTTCCTTTATCCATCGTCTGTATTTTTGTTGTTCTGTTGTTATGATCTGTGTGCTGTCCCAGTCCATTATATGGTTTTCTCTTGTACAGTGGTCTGTTATGGCTGATTTCCTTATTGTGTTTTCTGCTTCCTCTTTGGCTGCTCTGGTGTGCCTTCGGCTCGTTTCTTTTTCACATTCCT
>SSNS01000139.1:185352-230598 GCA_006937985.1 Aphyosemion australe
GGTGCATGACCGCACGTTTAACCCGGCCTGCCAACGTGAGAGCCCAAACTGTGATAGAAACGCTCTACTGAAATCGCAGACCCATACCGGTCCACGCCGGCCGACGATGACCCGCCCCGATCCCCGCAGCGGGACAGAGGCAATAGTAGCAAAGTCAATGTTAATCTAAGTGAAACGATGACATCTAATGAAACTAAACAAAAGAACCAAATGAAATCAAACATTCAAAGATCCACCTGCAGCAGCAGTTTTTCCCTAAAGGACAATAGAACACACTCATAACACCTGAATGATGGATGGATTCTCTCTGGTTATGTAGGTTCAGTTTCATCTTCTTTACCTGCTACATTTAATGACTTCATACCAGTCTCTCTTACTACTTTAGCGGACCTGGTGAAGAAAAATGAAACCTGCAGGTAGTCCTTTAGATGTCATTCCTGCCAAAACGATGAAGGTTTTCACTGTTATTGGAAATTTGTTGCTCACGATCCTAACACCTGTCTAAAATCAGGTATTGCCCCAGCTGCACTCAAACATGCTGTCGTCAGACCACTTTTAAAAAAACACTATTTGGACCCCTCTGTTCTAACTTGTTATAAAACCAGTCTCACGTCCATCGTTTTTATCAAAGGTTTTGGAGAAAATTGTTCTAAATCAACTGCAGCCATTTTTGGAAGAGAATTCCATCCTTGAAAATTTTCAATCCGGATTTAGCTCTGGACATAGCACAGAATCTGCCTTATTAAAGGTCCACAATGACATCATGTTAGAGGTTGATGAAGGGTCTCCTGCAAAGACTGTATAAGGTCACCAACCATCTTGAAAAGTTTGCCCCCTCACACAGGCTGTGTCCAAATCCAGGGGTTGCGTGCTCATGAGTTCGGATTTTAAGACCAGTGACGTCACAGTGCCGCGTCGAAGACCGTCCAAATTCCAAGAATGCTCAGAATGCGGTCTTGAAATGCGTTCTTCTTTTCCTCGATTTTGAGAACGGGTGCGGTGTAGTCTCCGTGGTCTCCCTCACCTCCATAAATCCCATGATGCACTGCGGGATTGACTTCTGTAGAAACGGGAGATGCAGCAGTACGACTAGTTTATTCAAATGTGACTGTAGAAAAAGTAAAAGCCTGAAGTGGTTGTGTTTTTAGGCATTTCCCGTTCTCATTAGGCCTGTAATGTGTGTTTGTATTCTTGTTCGTCATTACAGTTCATAAAATTGGTGAATCATAAATCATAAAATAAATTATACAATTAACCGTGAATAATCCAGCATCGTGGATCCATATCTTGTAATAGATTTTCTTTAAGCAGTTGCTAGGTGACAGGAGTAGGGGCGGGACTTTTATTTAAGGCTAGAACGTCCACATTCACAGCTGTTAACATCTGGTCTAAGCGGCCACGGAAGAACACGTTCTCCTGAGACCAATGAGGACGGGTACTCATGAGCATGCAATCCCTGGATTTGGACACCGCCATAGACTCGTGCCACAAACAGGACGTTAATATCTCCAATCATTCCCATTTAATTATGGTGTATCCATATAAATGGCCCACCTGTACTTTATCACACACACATACTCTTTGTTTACCTGTTTTATCCTCATTTTTCACATCTTGGTTAATATTGTCTCTTATTTTTGTTCTCGTGATTATTCTGTGCCTTATCCACGTTATTTTTGAGTAGCCTCATGGAGAAACGCTGATGCTAGCAACATCCGGTGAGATACCGGAAGTAGCACATACTCATTGGTTTACATTGTGAGGTTTTGTTGCTAGTAGCAGTTTATTTGAACATTTGAAGAGGATTTAAAAAAATATTTACCCCCGAAAAATGTAGTCACGCGCCTCGGGAAGACGTTGGGCTGTTGGCGCTTGTACTAACAACCAGAGACAATTAAATCTGTAGCTACAAGAGCGATGTTTAGAACATGCACCTCCAGAGTGAGAGAGCGTGCAGCTGTAGCGTCGCTACGGTTGTCACCGCCTCTCCAGAGATGAGGAACCCAGAAGGATGTGGCTGAAAAATCTTAACTTGAAACCACCACAAACTTTATTTGTGCGTTCCTTTCATTTTATTGTGAAAACCCCCAGAGGAACACCCGCATCATACTTTGTAGTTGGATATGACAAACCTCCGGAGAAGAGACGCCGAGTAGTAAAGAGATCTGACAGCAGTCTCACAACAACAGGAATTATTTCATGTGTACAATTTTCTGAATAGTTATAATTTAACGTGCGTTTAGATCTGCTGTTATTAACCTAAAAGTGCCATCCTGCTGTTTGTGTTTCACCTGATGTAGAAACTAAAACCCAGGCTTGGTGCTGAGGGATTTAAGGCTCTGACTCGGCTCTACGTCTGCTTTTAAGTAAATAAGATTGTGTCCCACCTCTTTCAACAAAACACAACCAACATTATTACGATGTAGGTACTGATAAGCCTCAGAGCTTTTAAGATTGTTTATTGCCTCGCTGTCAGACGCAACTGACTTCAGAAAGTGGAGCCCACCTGCACAGCTGGGGAAGCATGGCTCGGCTTCCCCCAGAAGCAGACGACAGCGCGGAATGGACCAGAGTCGTAGGTTGGACTCATGTTGGGGACTTCTGCCACATCCCTGTCATCTTGAAAGGGGCGCAATGTGTGGCGCTGATCGATACAGGCTCCACTGCTACACTCCTCAGGCCCGACATGGTTCCAGCAGGGACGCAGTTGGAAGCCACATCCGTTAGGCTTCGAACAGTGACTGGGGATTTAACTCCCATGCTGGGGCGGGGTCTGGTGACCATCCAAGTGTGTGGCTTGTCAGTGGATTTTAAGGTGTGGGTTGCAGCTGTGCAGGATGAGTGCATATTGGGTCTTGACTTTTTGAGAGCTGCTCGGTGTGTCTTGGACCTGGGGAAAAACATACTGGAGTTCCCAGGGGGCCCCACAGTACAGATGGTCCAACCTGCACAGGCCCAAAGCTCTGCTCTGGCAACATCGAGAGTGGCTGAGACCCATCAGGTGGAGAGCGTACCCCAACAGGGGGGCCCGGCTGTGCCTCTGCCCCCTGCCATCTACACTGGAGAGGATGCGCTGCCACAGATGGTGATTCAGCAATCGGGGTCAGGGGAGGTCGACAGGCTGGCAGCCGTGAAAGAGATCTGGAGGCGTAGCTGTGATGGCTTACAACCAAGGCAACAAGAGGAGCTGTGGCAAGTTTTGTGGGAATTTCGAGACATATGTGCACTCTCAGAGGAAGAGACAGGCCTGACACACATGGTCCAACATGAGATTGACACAGGGGATGCGCGGCCGATTAAGACGCGCCCTCGCCGTTTACCCATAGCACATCAGAAGGCTGCTGACAGGGCAATTGAGGAAATGCTCAGTACGGGGATCATTGAGCCATCCAACAGCCCATGGACTTCCGGGGTTGTGATGGTCAGCAAAAAGAAGAGCCAGAAAATGAGGTTCTGTGTGGACTACAGGCCTCTGAACAGTGTGACAAAAAAAGACTCATACCCGCTGCCTCGCATAGACGAGTCCCTGGATTTGATGTCAGGCTCATCTTGGTTCTCCTCGTTGGACCTACGCAGCGGGTACTGGCAGGTGTTGGGACGCCATCCCCCATCAGGAATGTTTAGTCTACCTGGACGACATTCTGGTGCATGGATCTTCTTTCGAGACTGCGTTGGGGTCACTGAGGAGGGTCCTGCAGAGAATAGCAGCAGCAGGATTAAAGCTACACCCAGAAAAGTGCTGCTTCATGAGGAGGGAACTGGAGTTTTTGGGACACAAGATTGGGGGCGAGGGCATCAGCACGTTGGAGGAGAAAGTACGGTCGGTGAGGGATTGGCCGACACCCACCACCCTCAGGCACTTGAAGAGCTTCCTTGGGCTAGCCTCATATTACAGGCGGTTTGTCCGAGGGTTCTCATGTATAGCGGCACCCATGTTCCGCCTGCTGGGGAAAGGATGTGATTTTGTGTGGGCACCGGAGTGTGAGCAGGCCTTCAACTCTCCGATCCTCACCCCCCCTGACCCCAATCGGTCGTTCATCCTCGACACAGATGCCAGTGATGTGGGGATGGGGGCGGTGCTGAGTCAGACAGGTGAGGATGGGGAGCAGGTGGTGGCCTATTTCAGCAAGACATTCAACAAAGCGGAACGGCGCTATTGTGTGACCCGCAGGGAGCTCCTCGCAGTCGTTAAAGCCATAGGCCATTTCAGGTACTACCTCTGCGGCCTCCCTTTTACCGTCCGATCTGATCATTCTGCTCTGCAATGGTTGTTGTCCTTTAAGGAACCAGAGGGTCAGATAGCCCGCTGACTGGAGGAGCTGGCGTCGTACTCCTTTACGATCAGGGCGGGGACTCGGCACAGAAATGCTGATGCCATGTCTCGACGGCCCTGTGTGCATGCGGGGTGCAGATACTGTGAGAGGAGGGAGGCCCGGGAGGCAGAAATCAGTGGGGAGGAGGAGCGAGGCACCACATGTGAGGGGGACAGACTGGTTTGCAGATTGACTCAAACGGTCGACCAAACAGAGTGGAGAGCGCAGTAGGAGCTGGACGCTGATCTGCAACTGGTGATATGTTGGGTGGAGGCTGGTCGCAAACCACGGTGGGAGGAGGTGGCAGGATGCTCTCCTGCCTCCAAGGGACTGCTTGTGAAATATGATGCCCTTAGGGTGAAGAATGGGGTGCTACAGAGGGCCTGGACAGAGCCAGCCACTGGAGAGGAGAGGTGGCAGGTGGTGGTTCCCCGAGCGCTAAGGGACTATATCCTCCAGGCCTGTCATGGAGCCGCAGGGACTGGTCACTTTGGGGTGGCAAAGACTCTCCGCCGCATCCGGCAGAGGTTTTACTGGGGTCAGGTCAGGAGGGATGTGGAGGACTTTTGCCGTCGCTGTGACATCTGCACGGCACACAAGGGTCCACCTCAGCAGTCTCGTGCCGAGCTTCAGCAGGTAGCAGTGGGGGCCCCAGTGGAAAGAGTGGCAGTGAACGTGGTGGGACCGTTCCCCTGTACAGACAGGGGGAACCGTTATGTTCTAGTTGCCATGGACTACTTTACCAAGTGGCCAGAGGCCTATGCCATTGCAGACCAGGAAGCAGAGACTGTTGCTGATGTGCTGGTGGAGGGCATGTTGTCAAGGTTCGGGGCAGCGGAGACCATTCATAGTGACCAGGGAAGGAACTTTAAGTCGGCTGTGTTCTCTGCCATGTGCGAACGCCTGGGCATGCAAAAAACCCGCACCACCCCATTGCACCCCCAAAGCGATGGCTTTGTTGAGCGCTTCAACCGAACCATGGTTAAACAACTAGCCATTCTCACAGCAGAGCACCAACGGGATTGGAACATGCATCTCCCCCTCATCTTGCTGGCCTACAGGTCTGCGGTACAAGAGTCCACCCTATGCACACCTGCTCTGCTTATGTTGGGACGAGAACTGCGCATCCCTCCGGAGATGACCTTTGGGAGACCCCCTGACATCCCCGATGTTCCTCCAGGGCCAGAATACGCCAGGACGCTTCAGGACAGGATGGACTCAGCTCATGCCTTTGCCTGAGACCAGCTACAAAAAGCAGGCATAAGACAGAAGAGGAGTTATGACCTGCGGGTTAAAGGTCATGACTTCAAGGCTGGGGATCTTTGCAATTAATTGTTCTGTTGTTTTGGTTCTCCCTTACTGTAGTGGGATGTATGAGTGGTTCCAGGGAGGAGGAGGGGTGGCGCGGGAGCCACTGTGTGGGTGTGGAAAAGAACCCTGGCTCTCGCGCTTGTTCGCCCCTCTCTCGCGCGGACTCTGGTTGTTGGTTGGGGAAGTTAGCTCTGTGCCGTGCGGGTGTGTGTTCGGCATGGTTGCGGCCGACAGCAACTGTGTTGTGAGAAGTTATTAAACACCAAGAGCAGAAGTGAGCGTCTCCGACTGTTATTGCGTCCGCCAGAACATTACAGTATTAAAGAATGCCACAAAGCATGTTTTTTAACCAGAAGGCTACTTGACTTGACGTAGCGGTCTTTTTCCACACGGACGCATTTTGTAGCGGCACCACAACCCGGAAGTTGTTCGCGCAGACCACGTTTGGCCAGTTTTCGTCCACCAGAAGAAGATAAATGATGTTTTACTGCAGCAGCGGCGGCTCGGAGCCGCTCAGCGCGTCTAAAACTGAGATTGTGAGAGGAATCATCACCGAGAAGCTGACCACAGCCGCCCAGGAGATCTTCGCGGTGGTGGAGAGGATCGTAACCGACTACGAGGCGGAGGCTTCGGGCTTCAGGCAGCAGTTGGACCGCCAGAGGAGGCAGCTGGAGCTCCTGCAGCCTCGGGTCAAACTCCTCAGAGAAGGTCAGTGGGAGGCTGGAGGTGGTGCTGAGAGACTGTTCTAAAGGTTCATTATTGACACGTGGAGGGAAACATTTCAACTCACGTGTTGTTTTATTGTGTCTGAAAACACAAAGAGCTGGTCCCAGATCAGCGCAGCAGCCATGAGGTGGTGGCTGGTGGTGAGGAAGAGGAGCAGCCAGGTATGTCTCAGCAGTTCAGCAGCTACAGCTAACATTTCTACAACTGGAGACGGATTCAGATGTTTGTTCACGTCAGAGATCAGAGACTAACTCTGGCTGGTTTGTGTCCAGATGAGGAGGAAGCAGAGAGCCAGGACCTGCTGCCTGCGACCAACAAGGAGGAGGATGCTGCTGATGCTGATGCTGGTGATGATGGTGATGAGAACCAGCCAGCAGCAAACCTTGGACCATTCCAAGATGACCTGAAAGACCCAGATTATATAACCCCATCAAGGTAACAGAATGAGTTACAACCAGAGGAACCACCACACTCTCAGCTGTACAGATAGTATGGATGCAACACAATCCGCGAGACCCCCTGAGCGACAGGCGATCAGCTGGTGTGAACGGCTCTGAAAGGCGATGATCAGAATTTTTTTTCCACGGAGGCTGTATGATTTTGATCAGCAGACAAAGCCACACTTTAGAACGCCTCAGCGGACCGGGAATCAAAATTAAAAACATTTGAACAATTCCTGGAAAAACTGACAATTAGTCCCAGTTCTGATCGATGGCTAACCCTACTGATAAGTAATACTAGTTCATCACGTTGTATCACGCTGTTGTACACACTCCTCTACGGCACCAACCTGCGGTTGTTTCTCAGTTGCAATGGAAAACCACCCTAACAGTCAGTGTGTTTACATGCGCATCAGAAAACCAAAGTTTTGCCCTAGAAAGACTCACGTGCATGTAAACGTGTTAGTCTGGCTGAAGGTGAACTTCTAATCGGGCTGAAGCACCCAGATAATTCGGTAGTTATCTGAATTCATTGTGCATGTAAACGGGTTAGCCGAACTGAACCGATGAGACGCTCACGTTCCGGAAGTGACAAGACCACGGAAGCGGTCTTCTGATAATATCATCACCACAAAGTAACACACGTAACACCATCAAACAGCGCAGTACGTACCAGATAAGCTGTGATGCAGCGTTGTTGTTGTACATTCCTTCAGCCATGGTGCATATCCTGTTTCAATTCCGTCTGCTTCACTCCCACCAGCGTTTGTTTACTATTTGTGTTGCTACAAGCTAACCGGAAAAATGCCGATATGAAAGGGTGCATGTCGCCACCTACTGTACCGGAGTGGAACGAACTTAATTTGAGAGGTCGGTTTTCTAACTTGCATGTAAATTAGGATAAAGACTGCCAGCTTATTACCACAAGATTGACCTGGATTGACTTAAATGTTGATACTGCACATGTAACCGCACTGAGTGTAGAGGGGAGGCAAGCTGAGTAGGCACTGACGGAAAGGGGCCAGTGGTCTGATGTCTGAGGCAGTTTGGTCTGACGAGCCTTTCCTAAGACCTAAGGATGTCCTAATGTGTAGACGGTACTGAAGGGAGCCTTTGAGACATCCAGCCAATCAGATCTGCTTCCATTCTGCAGGTCAAATTCTTCCATAATTCACCCTGACAGGAAGGAACCCGGCAGGCCTCGGATCAGTGATAAACACCACGGACTAAAACTCCGAGTCCGGTTACTGGAGGACCCTGAGACTGAAGGGCTGTCTAACAAAGGTAGGTTTCGGGTGGATGGGTTGGTGTAATCATGGATAAGTGGATGCATGGACAGATAGATGGATGGTAGGATGGGGTTGGGAATCTTGGTTCTTGATTGCCACTATCCAGGATGTTTTAGTTGTTTCCCTGCTCCAACCTGGTTTTAATCAGTAGATAATTAACAGGCTTCTACAGAGCTTGATAACCTGCTGAAGAGGTGATTCAACCATTGCATTAGGTGTGTTGGAGCAGGGAAACCACTAAAATGTGGTGTGTAGGGACAATTGAGGACCAGGATTGCCCACCCCTGCTGTAGGATATTAGCCTGGCAAGCCATCCTATATATGTGAATATATAGTCTGGCCACGAACCATTGACGGCCCTCAGTCGTGAGGCGGGATCTACGGTTGTCTTTCAAAATGTCAGCACGCAATTGGATAGCGCTAGGACCAATCAGAGTAACGAACAACGTGACGTAATCACAGCGACGGAAAAGCGGGAGGCAGTAATGGCGTCTAACATCAATGATTTCTGTCGTTTTTGTATAAAAACATGTGAATATCAGGTGTACTGGGACATTGCACTACTTTGTTTGATAAAAATAAGAAGCCGCTAAGTATATCAGACAGACTTACGCACGTTGGAGTCTAAATAATCCAATGTTGATGACAAAGCCGTTTCAAACGAACGTGTTTTCCGAGTTGCCGCCATGTTGCTTGGGTTCGCGGCCGCAGCGCTGACATCATCGGCTACTCCCGCTCTGTGATTGGCCCAAAATATAGAGCGCTGTGATTGGCCCAACCAAAACTATAGCGAGCTGTGATTGGACAGCCACAGGCAGCGAGGGTTCCAATGAAGCGTGCCTAGACCAAACTCTGCAAAGCAAGAATTTGGTCTAGTTCACTAGGCTAGTAGGATGTCCTTCAGGTCCCTGATGGTGAGTCTAACCCTGACTTCACACTGGAGGCATTAGCAGTGCAGAACTTCGCTGCTTCATATGGGGTTGATTGAAACTGGCCACGGCGTGAAACATTTCAGGTGCGTCCCAGAAGCAACTCGCCGCGCCGCTAAAGATAATGTTGGGTTCTGTTTTAGCCACGAGCCGCTTCTGGGACACCACAATTTCCGCTGTTAGCATAGAGCTGATGTGCCTTGGCAAAAAGTTCCATTGTTGTCTCATCTGTCCATAGGACCTTCTCCCAGAAGCTTTGTGGCTTGTCAACATGTAGTTTGTCATATTCCAGTCTGACCTTTTTAATGATTTGTTTTCAACAATGTGTCCTTGGTCCTCTCCCATGTAGTCCACTTTGGCTCAAACAACAACGGATGGTGCGATCTGACACTGATGAAGTTCATCTTGGATCTCTTTAGAAGTTTTTCTGGGCTCTTTTGTTACCATTCAGATTATCCGTCTCTTTGATTTGTCATCAATTTTCCTCCTGTGGCCACGTCCAGGGAGGTTGGCTACAGTCTCATGGATCTGAACTTTTTGAGTAATATGTGCAGCTGTAGTCACAGGAACATCTAGCTGCTTGGAGATGGTCTTATAGCCTTTACCTTTAACATGCTTGTCTATCATTTTCTTTCTAATCTCCTGAGACAACTCTTTCCTTTGCTTCTTCTAGTCCAGGTGTCACCAACTCCAGTCGTCGATGGGCTAACATCCTTCTATTTTTCTGTTTCCTGCTCTACCACACCTGAATGGAGTAATTTAATCATCTCCTTACCACCTTTAACTCTGCACAGGCCTGTTAATTACTCATTCATTTCAATCAGGTGTGTAGGAGCAAAGAAACAACTAACACGTGCAGGATGGTAGAGTGTGGTACACACCATGTCACCAAACAGCACAGTGACTACCTGGAGCTCTATATATAGACCCACTGACTGATTACAAGATTGTAGACACCTGTGATGCTAATTAGTGGACACACCTTGAATTAACACGTCCCTTTGGTCACATTGTTTTCAGTTTTTTTTCTAGAAGTGCCATCATTTTTGTCCCAGCCTGTTCCATGATTTTATTTTTGTGATTTTCTGGATTTTTTCTTCTCATTTTGTCTCTCATAGTTGAGGAATACCGATGATGAAAATTACAGGCCTCTCTCATCTTTTTAAGTGGGAGAACTTGCACATTGGTGGCTGACAAAATACTTTTTTGGAACTCTAAAACCCCTTTAACGGCTCATTTGTCACAAACGTTTCAATCTCAGTTCTTATCCTCTGTTCCAGTGTTTAAGAAAACGCCGCTCCAGGAGCTGAAGTGTCCTCGTGGCCTACAGGAGTCAGACTTCCTGGACCTCCTGAGGTCCTCCTTCCCTCAGCTGGCTAACGATGAACCTTTTGACCTCTTCAAAACCGATCGCAGAAGGAAGCTGCTTCCTCTGAGAGTGAAAGCTCTGACTCCAGAGGAGATCCACAAGACAGTTCTTTTGCCTGGAAGAAGTGGGCAATTATTGACCCTCTACATACGACTAAAGGTTGGACTGAATTTCACTTGTTTCCTTTTTGTTTTACTGTTAGATTCTTGTAGAACATGGTCAGAACTTTATGTGTTTGTTTTAGAACTGGGCAGCAGAAATGTAGGTACCTCCGGTGCAGCAGATGCAATTTATCAGGACCCACAGGCCCTATAACGAGCCCCTATTCTTTTAAATAGCATGTGATCCTTCATGTATGATGTATGCTTGCCTGGCCTGCCACCTTATCGTGGTGGAGCCTCCCTCCGCCTATGTGTGGTGGGACGGGTCCTGACTGTTGTTTGTGCTTATGCACCAAACTGCAGGTCAGAATACTCACCCTTTTTGGAGTCCCTGGAGGGGGTGCTGGAGAGAACGCTTCATTCGGGGACTCCTTCGTTCAATGCTAATGTGGGCAATGACAGTGAGACCTGGAGAAGTGTGGTTGGGAGGAATGACCCTCCTGATCTGATTCTGTGCTCTTCTTGGATTGTCCATAATGAACACCATGTTCAGGTGCGCAGGTGCACCTTTAGGTTCAGGTTCATAAAGGTGTCTGTATGTGCTCTTGGCACCAGGATACCTGCATGGTCGTGTTTGTTGTTGTGTCATCTGATCTGTGGCCGCATGTCTTGGACACTCGGGTGAAGAGAGGGGCGGAGCTGTCATCTGACCACTACCTGGTGGTGAGTTGGCTTCGATGGTTGGGGAAGATGCCTGTCAGAGCTGGCAGACCTTAACGTATTGTTGGGGTCTGCTGGTAACGTATGGCAGAGTCTCCCATTAGAAGGAGCTTCAGTTCCCACCTCCGACAGAATTTCTAACACGTCTGGGGGGAGGAGGGATACATTGAGTCTGAGAGGGCTATATTCCGTGCCTCTATTGTCGAGGCGGCCGCAAGGTCATCGGTGCTTGTGATGGATGGATATAGACCTAACTACTTGGCCCAAAAGCTGTTACTTAGGCTATATTTGGTAATAAAACAATAAAACATATTTTCCCACAAAAAAAGGTTACTCTAGTCTGGTATTTCAAGCACTTATCATGTTAAATAAAGTTGAAAAAGGCCACCAGACAAGGTAAAAACCTAGCTTAGCATAGCCATATTTCCAATTACATAAATTAAGTAAACAGAAAATGTCCTGAGCAATGGATTAACAAACTTTCTTTCATAAACAGGAAATATATTATTACTCACCAGTCTTGTGGATGGACACTTTCATAAACAACCCCATTAAATGCTTCCAAATATGACTTCTGAACCGAATGTTTAAAGTTAAAGTCCCAGGTCATCATGACACACTGGTGAAATTACATCTCCGCATTTGCCCCATCCCCACGGTGGGGAGCGGTGAGTTGCAGCTGTGGCCGCGCTCGGGAACTATTTGGTGGTTTAACCCATCGACATATAAATCTATGGACATAGCCCGCCCCTTTGGAAATTCATATTCAGAATGATGCAAAATGGGAGGTTCCCACCGCCTCCATTTTGGCCGTGACACACGCCTCTTCATAAATAAAGTACAGAAATATAATTTTACTTACCGATAAAAATGAAGCAGAGACTTCTTGGATGGTCTCTTGGTGCAAACAATTCCACAGCTTTCCCTCTTTGTCCAAATAATTCCATGATTAACATCCAAACACGAACACGCAGAAAACACAACTAAAGTTCAGAGTCGAAATGGCTGAACATCTATTAACGTGAGGCTGAGGCCTTCCTTGGAGCTAGCTGCTTATGCTAGCTCTGAAGCTAGCTCTGACGCTCATGCTTCCTGTCAATCAAATCTAATTATTCATGATTTCAAGCATTTTATTACACCTAAACGAAAGAGTTACAAAAAATCCACCCCCCTCAGAGTTGTCAGGACTATAAACTAGACCTATTAAACACAAAATGAAAAATTGAACCAGGCTGTAAAGATCTTTTTTTCAGCTGTGAAGTTGGCATTTTTAACATGGGGGTCTATGAGGATTTGCTCACTTCTGGAGCCACCCCCAGTGGATGAGGGGAGAACTGCAAGTTTTGCCACTTCGTGGTGCCTCATTTCTGAGCCAGAGAGGTTCCCCCTTGGTTTAACCTCCCAATCCAACACCTTAATGCTTGTTTCTATTTTCTCTCTACTTTTCTTTCAGAATGGAGAGCAAAATAAATTTAACAAGAAAGAAGAACCATGTGATTTTCCACCAATCACTCAGCCTCCATCTGCTGAACCAGTGCACCTAAAGAACAATGGAACTGAGATCCATAAAAGGTTAGTTAATCTTATAAAAAGGGATTAGGCAGAAACACTTTGTACAAAATATTTGTAAAAATCTTTTTATCACAGTGTTTTATAAGGACCAGGCAAGCAACCATTTTAATAGAAAATAAATATTTATTTTGGAAAGACTAAACGAAGATTGATGAATAAATGACAAATAACCAAACTATCCATCCAACATCTAGTAATAGAAATAGTAATAATATTAAGTAAAATTAATAGCAATAATACATTTTATTTAAAAGCAGCTTTCAAGGAACTCCTGGTCACTGTACCACAAAAAAGATAAAAATCAAGTTAAAACAAGATACAACAGATGACTCATAAAACCTCAGGGAATAAAGAACCATAAATACAGATAACACAAAAAACTGAGGCCCTGTCCACACGTAGCCTTTTTAAAAAAACTAATATCCGCCCTCCCGAGAACACCACCTCGTTTTTAGAAAAAACTCCATCCACACGTAACCGCATAAGTGCATTGTTAATCCAAATTGGGTTTGAATGAAGGCAACTGGACTTCTTTGGTTTCTTGAAGACGTTTCGCTTCTCATCCGAGCAGCTTTGTCAATTCTGACTGGAATATGGGAGGGTCAACAGGGTTCCCACTCGTCCTGGAAAACCTGGAAAATGATAGACCTATTTTCCAGTCATGGAAAATGAGAAAAAAAGTAAAATGTCCTGGAAACATTTGAGTTGTCCTGGAAAATAATTTTCCCTCATTGTGGATAAACGCAAACAGGTTAGACATTTTACTCATGAATGTCTGTTTTTATCTGCCTTCAACGAGCGATATTGGGCTGTAGCGCTTGTCTGCTTTCAGTTCTGCATCTAGCCGGCACAGCGTCCCACGTGAAGCTACCAACCAATCAGATTGCTTATTCCCTTAGAACAGTTCTGCTTCCCAGTGTTTCCATCTGTCTTTGTTACTAGATTTATACATTTTTCAGACCCAAGTAAAGATTTATTTCTCCAAAGGGCCAAAACTAGTGACTTTCAGTTCAAGAGTGCTGCTGTATCGCAGTATGTCGAGCGAGAGGTTTTTCTCCTCTCTGTTGAGTGACAGAGGAGCAGCAGAGAGCTGTGGGCGTGTCGTCACTCATGCCTTTGGTTTTAGTGGAGCCGTAGCAAACATGACGACAGCTTCGAGATAGCGACGACGGGTAACAGGTAGTCTTACCGGGCCACGGTCCACTCAGTATTTCATACTTGTTCTGTTGTCCAACAGCAGAAACAAAAAACATGTGAAAGTGAAAAACTCCATGAATTCAGCTCTATCAAAATACTGTGTATGTGCACAGAGAGCAGAGCCCCAACCTTTCATGCTGTTAGCTTGATACACAGACCACAGCGAAGAGCCAGTGAGAACTGAAGACTGGCATGTTCATTTGAACAAAGTTAACGTAAATAAATTGAATTCAACATGGATAAAATTAATAAATAGAATGATTTTAGGTGATAACCATAAAGTTATCATAGTAATGCTACATACAAGCCAGACTAAAAAGGTAGCTAGCAAACAATAAGTACTACTAGGGCTGCACGATATTAGGAAAACTTGCGATATGCGATAACAGTACTTAATATTGCGATACCAATATTAGTTGCGATAAATGAACAAATACTTAAATCTTGTGTTTGTTGAACACAAGTACTTTGAAGTAGTAGTGATGCTGTTTGAATTATGAGTTCTTTCTTGCTAACATTTTCCGCACGTCTTACCCTCAGTCATTGCGACGCTCTCTAAAGACTGGTTTATACTCTCTGTGAGCTCCGCAACGGAGAGACGCACACGGAGCGTCAGAAAGGTTTTCACATTCGAACTTCTGTTCAGGCAACGGAGTGTCGCAAAGCAATTCCCCGCCAGGACAACAGAGGGCGTAGAGCTATTCTGTAATATCCTGCCACCATGACACTCATGTATCCGGTTCACGATAGTGTATTTACTCATGTGTTTACATTGTTTTAATGTATTTCAGAGACTTTTTAACACGGACTAATTTGTCCTTCATTCTCCTCCACCTCTTCATCCAGTCGCCACCTCTAAACCCACGTTTCCCGTCGTTTCCATCCACGTTTGCTCTGTATTTTGTACTCCTTCTGTCACGGGTGAATAAACGTTCATATTTTTGGGCTTTTCCGCGATGCGTTCTTCAATCTATTCTGGGTCTTCCGCTAAATATTTTTTTTACTTATTAACGGAGCAACGGCGGTGCTGGTGACGAAATTACAGGGAGCGTCATCCTGACCAATCACAAGCTTGCGGTCTCCGTCACTTTCGACGGATGTTTAAAATTTGGGGCATGTCTCCGTCACCCTCCGCGAGCCAGTCGGAGAGCCCTTGCGCCGACGCAAAATGGCGGCGCATGCGTCCGTTTCACGCAGACAGACAGAGTATAAACCAGCCTTAAGCTAACTCAGGTGTTTGCTAGGCAAGCCATCCAAATGAAGTGCCGTCCACCTAGGCACCAAGGCATCTAACCTATAAGAACCCAACAGTTTGTCCAAATGGGTGAAGGGCTCTATTTGATTTGTCAAAAACTTCATGCTTCTGTTTGATTGACAAAATGCATTATGTGTAGCAAAATCTGAGATGACCATTAATTGCGATATTTTTCTGTTCTTTGCGATATGCCCATTGCGCATGCTGATATTGCAATGACGATATATTTGCGATATATTGTGCAGCCCTAAGTACTACTTATCTCTGAGAGTTAGAAATAAATATTTTTCAGGTTCAATCTGATGGTGGTGCTAGCGAGAGATATTAGCCTGGTCATCTTCCCTCAATCTTGTTTCTGGATGACTGGACTAACCTAAAATGACCAATACTGGAACAACAAACTGCAGTTTAGCATCTAACTATGTAAAATAAGCAGTAAAGTGTAATGTGGTGTATAGTAAGTATAATACATAGAAGATAAAAGATATGAAAAAGCTAAGGTATGAAAGGCCTAATGTATTGAGTAAGCCGTCAATATATACTCACCGGCCACTTTATTAGGTGCACCTTGCTAGTACCAGGTTGGTCCCCCTTTTGCCTTCAGAACTGCCTTAATCCTTCGTGGCATAGATTCAACAAGGTACTGGAAACACTCCTCAGAGATTTTGGTCCATATTGACATGATAGCATCACGCAGTTGCTGCAGATTTGTTGGCTGCACATCCATGATGAATCTCCCGTTCCACCACATCCCAAAGGTGCTCTACTGGATTGAGATCTGGTGACTATGGAGGCCATTTGAGTACAGTGAACTCATTGTCATGTTCAAGAAATCAGTCTGAGATTATTCCAGCTTTATGACATGGAGCATTATCCTGCTG
This sequence comes from Aphyosemion australe, assembly GCA_006937985.1. NCBI lineage: Eukaryota > Metazoa > Chordata > Actinopteri > Cyprinodontiformes > Nothobranchiidae > Aphyosemion > Aphyosemion australe. The sequence goes on from SSNS01000139.1 coordinate 201,456, forward strand.
GAAGTAGCCATCAGAAGATGGGTCCACTGTGGTCATAAAGGGATGGACATGGTCAGCAACAATATTCAGGTAGGCTGTGGCGTTGCAACGATGATCAGTTAGTACTAAGGGGCCCAAAGTGTGCCAAGAAAATGTCTCCCACACCATTATATCACCACCACCAACCTGAACCGTTGATACAAGGCAGGATGGATCCATGCTTTTTGATGCCAAATTCTGACCCTAGCATCTGAATGTCGCAGCAGAAATCGAGACTCATCAGACCAGGCAACATGTTTCCAATCTTCTATTGTCCAGGTCTGGTGAGCCTGTGTGAATTGTAGCCTCAGTTTCCTGTTCTTAGCTGACAGGAGTGGCACCCGGTGTGGTCTTCTGCTGCTGTAGCCCATCTGCCTCAAGGTTCCACGTGTTGTGCATTCAGAGAGGCTCTTCTGCATACCTTGGTTGTAACGAGTGGTTATTTTGAGTTGCTGTTGCCTTTCTATCAGCTCCAACCAGTCTGGCCATTCTCCTCTGACCTCTGGCATCAACAAGGCGTTTTCTCCCACAGAACTGCCGCTCACTGGATGTTTTCCCTTTTTTCGGATCATTCTTTGTAAACCCTAGAGATGGTTGTGCATGACAATCCCAGAAGATCAGCAATTTCTGAAATACTCAGACCAGCCCGTCTGGCACCAACAACCATGCCACGTTCAAAGTCACTTAAATCACCTTTCCTACTGTTCTGAAGCTTGGTTTGAACTGCAGCAGATCATCTTGACCATGTCAACATGCCTAAATGCATTGAGTTGCCACCATGTGATTGGCTGATTAGTCATTTGTGTCAATGAGCAGTTGGACAGGTGTACCCAATAAAGTGGCCAGTGAGTGTAACCAGTAATAGACTTTCAAATTTGTGTTGTTGTCCTTTCTAGGTAGGAGTGACGATGTCAGAAAGACAAATTGCAAATTAAAATCTGAGTTGAAAGAAAACCCCCAGTTCAGGGACTGGCTAGGAGAAATGTCTGGAGATGTGCATAGAGCGTCTCAGCACTCAGGAGTCATGCACGGGGACAAGGACAGCCCTAGGGATAACTTGACTCGTACTGTAGCAGTTGAAAAAGTCTCGAGAATGTCCTGGAAAAGTCCTGGAAAATCATTTCAAGAAAAGAGTGGGAACCCTGGTCGATCTTATAAACTAGCTGGGTCGATGCATTGTTAAGCACATTCATAGGCATGCCAGACCTGTAGGCGGCAGTAATTCCCCCTAGTGGTGCGACGGATCAAAAAACTCACGGTTCAGATCGTATCACGGATTTGAGTAATGGATCGGATCATTTTTTGGATCAGCACAAAGAAATGAGGATGTAGGTTTGGAAGACAAATAAAGCATGGATGATGTTCAATTTACAGAATATATGAACTAAAGGAAAAAGATAGACAATGAAGAGAAGGGGCCCTAGGACAGAACCCTGGGGCACACCTCTAGTACCTGGGGAGGGGTCAGTTCCAGTTGTATAAACTGAGAACGGCCAGAGAGAGAAGAGTGGAACCAGTCAACTGCGTTATGGGAAATGGTAGTAAAGGCTCAGCTTCAGTACGAAGGTCATTAGTGATTTTAATGAGTGCAGGTTCTGTACTGTGACCAGGACAGAAATTAGACGGAAAAGGTTCATAGAGGCTGTTAAACGACAAATGAGAACAAAGTTGCAACACCACACGAGATTTCAGACGTCCACACAATAAAAAGCCAGGAGAAAGACGGCTGCATGTATCTAAAAGGGCTGTGGTTTATTTTCTGTTCTGTTTACATTGGCTATGAGGGAACTGCATACGTTTAGCTGCACGTGAGTTTCATTTTGAAAGTTTCTGGATATTTTACACTTCTTACGTGTTTGACTTCCTGTCTGGATCAATCTGTACTGCAAAGTTTTTGACGTGTTTTGAAAGCGTAGCGCATCAAAAATAGACTCGAAATGTAATGATAGCGCCCCATCGCTTCTGGGGCGTGTCCAGAACATTACACACTTAGCTGCCTGTGGAAAGGACCCTGTCCACTATAACGATGGCTAATAGCTGCGTAGTATGTTTCGCGGCCGTTTTGCAACGCCATCACATGCGGTGGAAAGCTGGGGTAAGAATGCAAGGCAAGCAGTGGATCCAGGTAACCTCCAGTTCATTTGGCCAGTGATTCCCAACCAGGGCTACATGTACCCCTAGTGGTCTGTGAGCACAATACAGGGGGTATGCAGAAACATTAACCTCCTAAGACCCAGTGTCTACATATGTGGACATTGACTTTTTGCACTATAATATTTTTTTCTTCAACTTAGACCTTTTTTATTATTATTTAGAGACATTTAACTTCTATGAGGAAAAGGTTTTCAATTTTTTTAATTAGTTTTGCACTTTAAATGTTCTTTAAATTACATTTCATACTTTGTTCTGCTGCAATTCATGTGAGAATGTTCAAAAACAGTCATTTTGACATGTAGAAACAGAAGAAAAGAATATATGGTAACACTTTACAATAAGGGTCCCTTTATTAACGTTAATTAGTGCATTATTAAGCATTACTAAACCATTAAATAAAGTATTAACAACTGCTTTTATGCATTATATAGCATTAATAAACATATTAGTTAATGCATTGTTAAGCCATTAACTATTGTTTATTACTGAACCTTAGTTAATGCAGTAATAAGCATTAAATAATATTTAATTACTTAGCATCGTGTGTTTTACTCTGCAGTAATTACCATGATAGTTGATGTGTTAATAAACCCTTAATCAATACCCAAGTAATCATTTACTATGGTTGTGTATTTGCAGTGAATAAGCAGTAAGTAACAGCTAACTAATGCATCCACTTATCCTACCCTGTATTTTGGATGTTACTTGGATGGGTATTAATAAACAATTAATTACTCACTTACTAATGCTGTACTGTGTACGTCAACAGGTAGCCCTTACCTGACCTTAGGTAAGTTAAAAACATGTATCCCTTTAGAAACACTTGCTAAATGCTTAATAGACTCATAAGCATTATTTAAGTATTACTTATCCATAGTTAACCATTACTAAATGACTTTTGGACCCGTATTGTAAAGTGTAAACATGTATCACTTTGGAAACACTTCCTAAATGCTTAATAGACTCATATTTGATGGATGCTTATTACTGCATTAACTAAGGTTCAGTAATAAACAATAGTTAATGGCTTAATAATGCATTAAATAATATGTTTATTAACGCTATGTAATGCATAAAAGCAGTTGTTAATACTTTATGTAATGGTTTAGTAATGCTTAATAATGCATTAATTAACGTTAATAAAGGGACCCTTATTGTAAAGTGTTACCGAATATATTGGGATACAGATTTTAGGCCATATGGCCTATTGCTACCCAAATGAATAACAAACCCAGCTTTTATGAATAAAAAGAGCTAAAAGGCATAAACAACTACATGAAGGAAAACCAGAGCAGGGCTGCAGCTGCATGATGCTCTGCTACTGAGAGAGGGCCTGAAGCCTCGTTCACATCGAATGCAGAATGGATGTGGTCCAGTTTCGCATCGATCAAACATTGAGTCCAGTCAGAGTATTTACACCAGCTGTGGTGCAGATCTGGATGTGGAGCTCTGGAAAGTTTCCATATGGAGTCTATTTTTTCTGGACACCACATGATCTGGCGGGTGGGCGAGCGAACGGTTCGGTTGTGGTTCTGGCTCCTTCGTATATTCCCCAAAGGGCTGGCCTCTTATTCCTGGGCTCTTCTGAATGTCTCTACCAAAACCAACCTCTACCTTTGTTATCTGTGTTGTAATTGTTTTTACTTACATAACACTAAATACTTACTTTAAATTGTATTTTATAACATTTTATATACATTTGCTTCATCCTGCTACTGTATTTTAAATACCATGCACAAAATCATAATTAGTATTACAGTATATCCCTTTAAATCTCTACCTCGCTTGCTGCTGATGGATCACAACAGGTTATCTGCTACACATGTGGAAGAGAAAATGAGAAGAATCACACTCACGCTGTTGAGATGAGGTGGTCTGGCCCGAATGTGGCTCAGCTCTTTTAATCGAGCAGAAAATTTCAGCAAAGGGACCCAGAGGAGCCGGTGGAGCGATCAGGGCTGATCAGGAGTGATCGGTCTTCTCTACAGACTTTGAAAAGGTTTTGAAGAGACTCCAAAAGATTTTCAGCTCACATCTAAAGACAGTTTTTAGTCCAAGACTAGTCTCAGACTATGCGCTGAATCTTGTAGGAACACTATTTACACGACTACAACTAGATTATTTTAGCATTTTATTCTCGCTAATGCTCTGCTGAAGTTTGAAATGGAGGAGAAGCAGCTTTTAGCTACTAGCTTTTTTCCACTGCAGTCATTTGTAGCGAAAAGAAACAAACCAAGCGCTCTTCTCTCTCCACGGTCCACTTTCGCCTGCTTGGAGCTCTTATTTCAACGTCTGCAGACATGTTTGTGTTGTTATGACTGACAGAGCTTCCTGGTTCCGCTGTGAGAACGTATTTTATTGGTTGTTGATTGTTGTACGTCACTACGACTACGCTCCGACTAGAGACAATATCTAGCATGCTGGAAGTGAAAGACTAGAGAAAGACTGGCATAAATCGGGCCGCCGACATCAGATTATCACATTACATGTAACGATCGAGACAACGGGAGCACGCAGACTCCAGTGAGATTCCTAAGACTGCCAGTCTTTAGTCTGAGACCGTGAAAATCCTTAGGTGTAAGCCCAGCATTAGGGGGTGGCTTCTATGATCATTTTCTTTTGACTAATGTTGTGATTGGGATTCTTCAACCAGTCCTCATCAACAATTAATCCTTCCTCCCCACTTGGAGGGCAGTCCTCCTTGTGGGCTTACACTCAACAACATTCACTATCTTCTGGCTAGCATTAGTAAAAACGTTTCAATCAGGAAACCTCCTTTCACACAATGTCTTCGTTCTCATCTACTCATGCAGATGTTTTCTGTTCTGGTGTCCTCCCTAGCTGACAACTCCCGATATTTAATTTAGACTGAAATCAAACGCTCTGCTAAGGTCATGAGAGAACTGCACAGCCTGTCTCCTACATCCTGAAAGAGAACATTTGTTAGTTACACACACAAAGACACATAATGGTGCAGATATATGAATACATATGTGAGAATATAAAAATGATTACATCTGTGATCCTATAACACCTGTCTGCCACAATAACTAAACATTTCTACTGTATGGTAGTGAACCCTGATAGGGGTGGAGACCTCTTGAAGGTCATATTAAACGTTTTCTGTAGAGAAAACTCAAAGGACAACAGTGAGTGGTCAGGACTATCTTTGTAGGAGTATCCAGGATGAGAGGCAAGGGCCCCAGCTTGAAGGCCATAATCTCTGAGAATCCTCTTTGCAGGTGTCTCTCATGAGGCTTCTGTTTTACATTAGTGACCTCTCCTCTTTAATGAGCTGCACATATTTCTAACACAGCCTTCAGTTGTAATACAATGCTTGTAAATGATTATTTTCTTAATCTAAATACAGATGGACAAATTGTGTGCGTGTCCACTTGTAATCATAACACAGACTCAGCATCACAGAGAATCTTCTGACAGACAGACACCCCTCTCCAGGAGAGGTGGAGGACTGGTTTCTGTTTTTAAGAGTGGGATTGTGTGTAAGCTTTTCTTAGCTGACTCGTTTGGGAGCTTTCAACTGTAGTCTTTTCTAATTGACCTCAAGCTCCCAGTTTACTGTGCTCTTATATATCATCCTCCTAAATTTAACAAGGATTTAACAAGAAAACACATGTAGACTGGTTATCCTAGGTTTGACTACCTGGCGAATCCTCCTGTCCAAAACCTGGACATATACAGGTCCTTCTCAAAAAATGAGCATATTGTGATCAAGTTAATTATTTTCTGTAATGTACTGATAAACATTAGACTTTCATATATTTTAGATTCATTACACACAACTGAAGTAGTTCAAGCCGTTTATTGGTTTAATATTGATGATTTTGGCATACAGCTCATGAAAACCCAAAATTCCTATCTCAAAAAATAAGCCTATCATGAAAAGGTTCTCTAAACGAGCTATTAACTTAATCATCTGAATCAACTAATTAACTCTAAACACCTGCAAACGATTCCTGAGGCTTTTAAAAACTCCCAGCCTGGTTCATTACTCAAAACAGCAATCATGGGTAAGACTGCCGACCTGACTGCTGTCCAGAAGGCCATCATTGACACCCTCAAGCAAGAGGGTAAGACACAGAAAGACATTTCTGAACCAATAGGCTGTTCCCAGAGTGCTGTATCAAGGCACCTCAGTGGGAAGTCTGTGGGAAGGAAAAAGTGTGGCAGAAAACACTGCACAACGAGAAGAGGTGACCGGACCCTGAGGAAGATTGTGGAGAAGGACCGATTCCAGACCTTGGGGGACCTGTGGAAGCAGTGGACTGAGTTCGGAGTGAAAACATCCAGAGCCACCGTGTACAGGCGTGTGCAGGAAATGGGTTACAGGTGCCGCATTCCCCAGGTCAAGCCACTTTTGAACCAGAAACAGCGGCAGAAGCGCCTGACCTGGGCTACAGTGAAGCAGCACTGGCCTGTTGCTCAGTGGTCCAAAGTACTTTTTTCAGATGAAAGCAAATTTTGCATGTCATTCGGAAATCAAGGTGCCAGAGTCTGGAGGAAGACTGGGCAGAGGGAAATGCCAAAATGCCTGAAGTCCAGTGTCAAGAACCCACAGTCAGTGATGGTCTGGGGTGCCATGTCAGCTGCTGGTGTTGGTCCACTGTGTTTTATCAAGGGCAGGGTCAATGCAGCTAGCTATCAGGAGATGTTGGAGCACTTCATGCTTCCATCTGCTGAAAAGCTTTATGGAGATGAAGATTTCATTTTTCAGCACGACCTGGCACCTGCTCACAGTGCCAAAACCACTGGTAAATGGTTTACTGACCATGGTATTACTGTGCTCAATTGGCCTGCCAACTCTCCTGACCTGAACCCCATAGAGAATCTGTGGGATATTGTGAAGAGAAAGTTGAGAGACGCAAGACCCAACACTCTGGATGAGCTTAAGGCCGCTATCGAAGCATCCTGGGCCTCCATAACACCTCAGCAGTGCCACAGGCTGATTGCCTCCATGCCACGCCGCATTGAAGCAGTCATTTCTGCAAAAGGATTCCCGACCAAGTATCGAGTGCATAACTGAACATAATTATTTGAAGGTTGACCTTTTTTGTATTAAAAACACTTTTCTTTTATTGGTCGGTTGGAATATGCTAATTTTTTGAGATAGGAGTTTTGGGTTTTCATGAGCTGTATGCCACAATCATCAATATTAAAACCAATAAACGGCTTGAACTACTTCAGTTGTGTGTAATGAATCTAAAATATATGAAAGTCTAATGTTTATCAGTACATTACAGAAAATAATGAACTTTATCACAATATGCTCATTTTTTGAGAAGGACCTGTATTACATTTGTGTGGTTTCTCTTCTCTTGAGTCTTGCACACGAACCTGATAATGATAAATTATGAGCAGTTTTGTTTTTAATGCTTGTTTACAGAGCCAAGTCTACACCCATATCTGGAATTTTGTCATTATTATTTACACTTCACATCTGTTTTTTTAACAGTGTAAGCGATACAAGAGGAGATCATCTGTGCAACAGCTCAACAAGGTCACAAGACCAGGAATTGGGAATGAAGGAGGAAGGAGCTGAAAGTGATTCCAGCAATGATGGAGATGAGAAGGTAGACTCAGATGACTGGAACCCAGAGCTGGAACCACCAACAAAACATAAAAGGAGAAATAAATCTAAAAAGGCTGTAAATAAGACTGAGAAGAAGAGTTGTAAAGTGTGTGGAGTCTGGTACAGGCACCTGGTACGTTTGATCCAACACTCCTGGAGTCACGTGGAGCAGCAGCAGGATGTTTGTGGAGTCTGTGAGGAGAAGTTTGATTCAGTGGAAAAGTTAAAGGAACATCTACAAAATCACCAGAAACTTCACAGCTGTTCACTCTGTGGGAAGAATTTTGTTTCCATTAAAAGTCTAAATAAACACGTAGCTAGACACGCAGTGAAGCGGGTCTTTAAATGTCTGATTTGTGACCAAAGCTTCGATAACATGTCTGGCCTGTACCATCATCGTCTGTCACATGGGGAACAGAAACCACACCAGTGTGACATTTGTCAGAAATCATTTATTTTGGAGAAACAGCTCACGGTCCACCGAGAGACACACTCCAGAGAGGATGAATACCCCTGCAACATCTGTAATAAATCTTTTACTAACCGCAGAGCTATGACCCAGCACAGGTTGATCCACTCAGCAGAGAGACGATATGTTTGCAAGGTCTGTGGGAAACGCTTTAAACGGCACAATACACTGATTTCACACATGAGAACTCACACTGTCCGAGATCGACCGTTCCTCTGCCACATCTGCAGCAAAGCCTTTCCATCTGAATCATTTCTTAAGATACACATCCAGAGTCACAGCAGCGAGAGACCGTTCATCTGTGATTTGTGCGGGAAAACATTTGTATTGAAAAACAGTCTAAGTACTCATTCAAAGACTCACAGCAGTGAGACGCCATACCAATGCTCTGAGTGTGGACGCTGTTTCAAGACAAAATCCCACCTAAAGAATCACTGCCTTCGCCATTCAGGCACCAAACAGTTTGTCTGTGGGATTTGTGGGAAAGCTTGTTATCGACAGGAACACCTGAAGGTCCACATAAGGATCCACAATGGAGAGAAACCCTACAAGTGCACCATCTGTGAGAAAGCCTTCACCCAGAGCCACTGTCTGAAAACACACATGAAGATCCACCAGACCATAGAAAACCCTGTCCCTGGTCCATCAGAGTCCTCGGTGACGTCATCAGCTGAACCTTCTTGTTTCAGTGTTGACGAGCAGTGACTCTGAGCTCCCCCTGAACTGAACTCTGATTTATAGCTGTTCCCCTGACCAGGGTTATGATTAGCAAAAACTAATGAAATAACAAAAGCATTCTCTTTAACTAAAATAAAAATAAATAGGAAATTTTGAAAAATAGCTAAAACTAACTGAAACTGTAATGAGCGTTCACAGAACTAAAACTAACTGAATTTATAGACAGTAAGCTTAGTTTTTGTTGTCTGTCTTGTGTTTTTTTTTTTTTTTTTCTTGCTAATGTGAATAATAATGTTTAAAACAACTGCATTACTAACAGAAGTTATTTATCAGTAATTTGTAATCTTTTTAATTACTTTCTGGCAAAGCGTGATTATTTAGACCAGTGGTTCTCAATCCTGGTCCTGGAGCAGCTATCCAGCATGTTTTAGTGGTTTCTCTGCTCCAACACACTTGATTTAGTGGTTGAATCACCTGTTAATCACCTGTTGATTGAAATCAGGTGTGTTGAAACAGGGTTAAAACTGAAACATGCTGGATACCGGCCGTCCAGGACCAGACCTGAGAACCAATGAATTGATGTTATAATTATATTTAGTTCAAAATGTTTAGAAGAATTTTCTGTTGAGTCTTAAAACTTGATTTTGTTTCACTCAAGGCCATGTGGATCACAGTATTAATACATACAGTGTCTTTAAACAGGTCTGCTGTTTATTTAGGAGGCATGTAGGATAATGTGGAATTAGCTAGAGTTAAATAAAGAAATATGTTTTCATTTCATGTATTTATTTATAAAGCACCTTACTGCCACCAGTCAAGGCTCTCCAAGGTGCCCAATCTCACTGGGGAAATTCACTCGATACAGCAGCACATACACTTGGAGAAAAGGAAGAAAAATAAATAAATGTACATGTGCAGTGAGCTGTTATTGTAACCTTCAACAATTAGAACAACTAATAAAAAATAGAATATTGAGTTTCCAAGAATACGCAGCATAAGGACAGACATACTAATGTACATCCAGGTATTGAACACATATTGAATCTTGCACTGATGTTGGCGTGAAACAGGATAATACCAGTAACAGTTAAACTCTTACTGCAGTGGGAATGAATGATCTACGGTAGCGTGCTGGTTTACATCTGGGATGTCTCAGTCTGCCACTAAAGGAGCTCCATGGCCTCCACAGTGGAATACAGTGGGTGTTTCTCAATCTCAAGGAACCTTGCCTTGATGCCTTGGTCCCGCCCCGGTTGCCTAGGAGATACGCCAAGGCGTGTTCCAATCGGTTCCAATGTTCATGTGCTTCCAAGGCATCTGTCCTCCGTTTGTTAGCCGTTTAGCTAATTGAGCAAGGATACATGAGAGGTGCCTTGTTGCCTTCTCTTGGTCAAAAATTTCCCAGAATGCAGCGCGGTATTTTCAAACAGATGTGATCAGGAGCCGGCAGCAGCTACTTTGGGGGCAAATTTCCAGTTTAAATGTAAGTCAACTAATTGTAGCTATTGGGCTTATATGTAAAATGTTTATTTAAATCCAAAGCAGTTATCTAAATGGTAAAATGGTAAATGGTCTGTATTTGTATAGCGCCTTCTTAGGGTTCCACAACCCCCCAAGGCGCTTCACAACACAATCAAATCAATTCACCCATTCACACGCTGGTGGGGATGAGCTACGATGTAGCCACAGCTGCCCTGGGGCGCACTGACAGAGGCGAGGCTGCCGAGCACTGGCGCCACCAGTCCCTCCGACCACCACCAGCAGGCAAGGCGGGTTAAGTGTCTTGCCCAAGGACACACAGGACACACAGGACAATCTATGGTTGGTTAGTTGCTTAGTAGTTGCAGCTTTGGTGGCTAGCAGGTACTAACTCACTTACACATTTGATTTAAACAATATATACACAAACAAGTAAAAGGCTCGATATTAAAACTTAACATTACTATGATGGGAGGGACATCAACAGAGCACGTAAGCAGGGGGTGGGCTCTGGCCGGCCGCGGTCACGTGGGGCAAGTCTGTTTCATTTAACCATTTTCTTTGACCAAGGAAGGACAGTGTCCTCATAAGCAAGGCGTCTAGCCTGGCAAGGCGAGGTTCCTTGAGATTGAGAAACACCCAGTGGGTGGGAGGGGTTTTCCAAAATGGAGGTAAGCTTCCCCAGCATCCTCCTTTCACACACATCCTCAACAGAATCCAGTGGGCAGCCCAGAACCGAGCTAGCTTTGTTAACTAGTAAGTAAGTAAATTTTATTTGTATAGCACTTATCACAGACAAAGAATCACAAAGTGCTTCACAAAGATCAACAAAACACAAGATAGTCATCATAAAATGATCTTAAAACAAAACAACAGAATATCATAAAATCATTAAAAATCAGAAAACAGAAAGTCATAAAATTATAAAAATGATAAAACAAATGAAAGATTATTATAAATACAAGTTAGAAAAAACGAATAAAACATAAAAGATTTAAGTAAAAGCAGTTTTAAACAAAAGGGTCTTCAGCTGCTTTCTAAAGGTGACCAGACTGTCAGTAACACGTAGGGATAAAGGAAGTTCATTCCAAAGTCGGGGTGCAACAGCCTGGAAAGAGCGATCACCTCGACTAGCTTGTTCAGTCTCTTCCTGTCTCGGTCAGAGCTGCCTGCACGCCAACAGACCACAGCAGAATGAATAGACATCAACAGACCACGTGACTTGCGCGCATTGCATTGTAGGTAGTAGTGGCAGCAAAACCAAAACATTGCAGCGCTGCGTGAGCTTTGCCATTCGTGCACCGCTAACCACTCTTGTCCGCTTATTTATTACCTCCAGAAGACATTTTACATGTCATAAAACATCATCATGTTCAAAACCAAGGAGAACACTGCAGGTCCATATATGGCTCAGAATTTTTTTACAAGGTTGTTCTGCCTGAGCTCTTGGCCAAACATTACACTGATCCGGCACCCAGCAAATCACTGGTACAGCCCTCCGCAGATGTTGGAGTCACACCAAGAAAAAGTAAAAAAAGGAATGTGAAGGCAACTATTCACTGACTAGTTTGAACCCATTAGACATGGTTCTCACACTTTGCTGGTTGGATTTAATACCAGTATTTCAAGTTCAGTGTTGTTTTATAGTGGAGTCCTATATTTTAGACCATCTGTCTTGTGTTTATGTAAACTGCCGTTATTGCAGTTTGAAATCCATTTTTCAGGGTGTCAGAGGTTTTGCACAGTTTAATCTATATTTTAGACCATGTGACTTGAATGTCTTTATTTTAAAATGGCATTATTGCACAATTCGGATTCTATATTTTTTCAGACCATGTGACTTTAATTTAATGTATTAATTTTAAACTGACGTTTAATTTCATCTTTGAGTCTTATTAATAAAGAGGCAAAATTCCAATTCATTGTGTTTAATTAGCTGCTTTGAGGATACACAGTACAGCTAAACATGTCAAAACAACATATGGAAAGAACAGATAGAAAGAAAACAATTGTTTATGTAGCGCCTCTCAAGATAAAATCACAAGGTGCTTCACAAAAACAAAAAATCCAAAATATAAACAAGATTTTTTTTAAAATGATTAAAGAAAATGTTTAAAATGAGAAAAAATAAAAACCTGTGATTAAAAAAGGTAAGGGAAAATGTAAAAATATATGGGAAAACAGTCATTTCTTATTTCTTCAAAACAACACTTGGGCACATATTAGTGAGTGCACATGAAACGGTGACTATCTTATCTAGCAAAGTCATGTTTTCACCTTCACAAGGCACCACCAAACCTAAACGTATGGTGTCATTCAGTATTTTGTACTTGGAGTGCACACACCCTATTACCCGCTCAACATGGATCCTGACATGAGCAAGTTTGCGCGTTTCCTCCACATCTTTTGCTTGTAGCTGACTACGGCCCCGGGTGAATGCTGGAATTTTTAAAGTTGCGCCCTTTAGGGCAACACTTTCTTTAATATCAAATCCCCGGTCTGCAAGCATCATGTTGTACACCAATCTGTTCGGGGGGCATCTCCACTGCAGCTTCAGTCGTGATTCTTGCTGAAAAACACACAACACAGAATTTGACATTAACACTATTCAAGCAACCAAACATTAACAATGTGCTTTGGCCCTTTGATAAGTACAGGTTTAAGATACACCATTTAAAAAAAGTCTGACAAACTAATAAAAATATTGACTGCAAAATTTAAAAGACAGTAAGTAATTGTAATTGAACAAAACTACCCACAGTAGTCAATGAGCAAAATATCATAGCTAAACAAAAGTAAACACAGTGATAATATAATATAAAAACAATTTTACCTGCATGGATTTTGGCTGGAATAGCCATCTCCACCTCTGGCTCAGGGGTATGCTTTGATCTCGCTCTCCCTCTTAACCGTTCCAATCTCGCTGTTGTAGAAGCTTGAATCTCGGTATGACCCAAGCCGATAGTGGGTGCCCAGTCTGGATCACATTCCATCATTTTGTAGGCTGGTTTTCCTGCAAGCAACAAAAACAAAACATCAGCCTGCCGAGCCACAGCTGACAAAGTATAAATGCACGACGAATACGTTTAACATCTTGCTACCCGTATTAACAATGATGTAATGACGAATCAGTCGTTAACTACAAAATATCGTAACTTACCTTTGTGAAAATGCTTTGAACACACCAACCTGTGAGCTGGAGTGTTTTGGAAGGTTCAATTCAATTCAGTTTATTTCTATAGCGCCAAATCACGACAAGAGTCGTCTCAAGGCTCTTCACAAAGTAAACATTCCAATACAGTTCAGTTCATTAAGCCAATCAGTAAAAAAGTTTCCTATATAAGGAACCCAGCAGATTGCATCAAGACACTGACTGTGTGTTGATGCAATCCTCATACTAAGCAAGCATGTAGCGACAGTGGGAAGGAAAACTCCCTTTTAACAGGAAGAAACCTCCAGAGGATCCTGGCTCAGTATGAGCAGCCATCCACTACGACTCACTGGGGATTGAGAAGACAGAGCAGGCACACACACACACACACACACACCATATAGATCAAGTAGTTTTTCTATGGCTACACTGTGATTTCTTAGTAGAAGTTCTATTTAGTAAGAGAAACTTTATTGTCTTTATCTGAGTGAATCTATAATTAATTCAATAGGTGAACTAATAGTAGCACATTCTATGTTAAAGAAAGTGAGATGTAATATCAGGAGAGGGAGAATGTTAGGTGGTTGGCAGCAGTGTGCCAGCCGATGGCCCCCTCCATGAGGCCACCACAGCTCAGCAGAACGCCAGTGTAGCTTCTTCTGGGGAGAAAAACACTTAGAGAGAAAATAAAGTTAACAGCTGAAATAACAGGAAATAATGCAATTAGAGAGTGGTGGTAGAAGAGAGTAGCAGAGTGTGGAAAGTGGTCAGTATGTCCTCCAGCAGTCTAAGCCTATAGCAGCATAACTACAGAGATAACTCAGGATAACCTAGCCTTTTAGATGGAGGCATGTGGGAGGCAGGGCCAGGGAGAAGTCTTTAACGACAGTAGTCCCCTCTGTACACTCCACCTCCCTCTGCTCCCCACTCGTCTAAACCTGGGCTAACATCAGAATTTAACCATAAGCCCTATCAAATAGAAAAGTTTTGAGCCTAGTCTTAAAAGTAGACAAGGTGTCTGCCTCACGCACTAATGCTGGGAGCTGGTTCCACAGTAGAGGAGCCTGATAGCTAAAAGATCTGCCTCCCATCCTACTTTTAGATATTCTAGGAACCACCAGTAAACCTGCAGTCTGAGAGCGAAGTGCTCTGTTAGGAACATATGGAACAATCAGATCACTGATGTATGATGGAGCTTGATTATTAAGAGCTTTATATGTGAGAAGGAGGATCTTAAAATCTATTCTGAATTTAACAGGCAGCCAATGTAGGGAAGCTAAAACAGGAGAGATGTGGTCTCTCTTTTTAATTCTCATCAGAACTCTAGCTGCAGCATTTTGGACCAGCTGAAGACTTTTGACTACATTCTGTGGACCTCCTGATAGTAATGAATTGCAGTAATCCAACCTTGAGGTAATGAATGCATGAACCAGTTTTTCAGCATCACTCCTGGAAAGGATGCTTCTAATCTTAGCAATATTCCGAAGGTGGAAAAAGGAAATCCTACAAACCTGTTTAACGTGGGATTTGAATGACATGTCCTGGTCAAAGATTACACCGAGGTTCTTTACTTTGTTCTCGGAGGCTAATTTAATACCGTTTAGATTAGGTGATTGACTAAGCAGTTTCCTTTTCTGAGGTTCTGGTCCAAAGATGATAACTTCAGTCTTGTCTGGATTTAACAGCAGAAAGTTTAGAGTCATCCAGATTTTTATGTCTTCAAGACAAGCCTGTAATCTACCTAACTGATTAGGTTCATCAGGGTTTATGGATAAATATAACTGAGTATCATCAGCATAACAGTGGAAGTTTATCCCATGTTGTCTAATGATTTTACCAATTGGAAGCATATATATAGTGAAAAGAATTGGTCCAAGTACTGAACCCTGTGGTACTCCACAAGTAACTCTAGAGTATGAAGAAGATTTCTCATGTACATGAACAAACTGAAATCTGTCAGATAAATAAGATTTAAACCAGCCTAGCGCTGTTCCTTTGATCCCTACAACATGTTCAAGCCTTTCTAAGAGAATATTGTGATCGACTGTGTCAAAAGCAGCACTGAGGTCCAACAAGACCAGAACAGACACAAGATTCTTATCTGGTTATATTTGGCCTTCGTATAGCTGCAATCCATGCCATCCGTCGCCTCTTTGTGACTTCTGAAACATGGCTTGAACAATTTTTCCTCCACAAAGGAATCCGATAAAAACTGATCTCTTTACCTATTGGCCTCCCGTGGCTGTCATGCGAGTGGCTATGACAGTTAATAATACAACAGCTTCTTGCCATTCTTTGTCTGTTTACCGTGCGATGAGTGTTTTGGTATTAGCCCGCTCGCTAGCCACTCTTACCTATAATCCTTTGCGGTTTTACCCCGGAAATGACATCACGTTTTCAATCCCTATAACAGAGCCAACAACAGAATGGTTCAAAGAGTTTCACAGATGGGAATTGACTCAGAAGGACCCAAGATATCAAGTTTAAATTGAAACAATGTAGAATCTACATTACATTGTCAACGTTAAATCATTGAATGAGTTCAATGTTGATTCAATATCATTCTGCACCCATGTTTAATATTGAAACAATGTTGATTAACTAAAGAACAACACCATTACAGTTGTATTTCATTTAACCTGAATATTGAAACTACATTGAAATTTCAACACAACTACAGATCAATGCGCTTTCACTTATATTTCAATTGAGAGAAATAAACACCAGGAGGCCCAAGGTAACATTTGGAAGCCACATTTATTAAAGTCAAAGTCCCAAGTCATCATCACACACTGGTGAAATTACATCTCCGCATTTGACCCATCCCCATGGTGGGGAGCGGTGAGCTGCAGCTGTGGCCGCGCTCAGGAACTATTTGGTGGTTTAAGCCCCCAATCCAACCCCTTAGTGCTGAGTGTCAAGTGAGGAGGCATTGGGTCCCACTTTTTCAAAGTCTTTGGTATGACCCGACTGGGATTCGAACCCCGATCTCCCAGTCCCAGGGCGGACACTCATACCACTAGGCCACCAGAGCTGGTCTTTAAAAAATCAGTTAATCTCACCTAAACAAGCAGCTGTTTTTATGTGCACTAAAGCTATATATAAAAATGTAACAGTGCAAAAGCAAATTCCTTGCTGACAGTTTAACCAGAAGGCATTTCCAGTGAAAATGGGCTGACATATCCTGAGCATAATCATGTATAATACCCACAAAACTTAAAGAGTTGTGTTGCAATAAAACTGCAGTGTGCCAAATAAGTCAAATAATAAAATTTCACAAACTCTTGAGTAAAAAAAAAACATTGATAAATTGTGCTATTGCTCATGGAAGTTTTCTACATTTCAAGTTTTAAAGGAGTGGAACACTCCTTTAATGTGGAGGAAGTTGTACGATATAAAAATTTGGATCCCGCCCAAGCCTAAGGCTATACACTGAGCCAGAGCAGGATGAGGATGTGTTATCTGTCTGAGATAGTAGTTCAATAGTTGCGGAGTCCCACATAAGCACTTGGGTGTGCATGCTACCCTGTGACAACCTGACAGATGAACTGTAGCAGTAATTACTTACCATAAACTAGGGATGCACCGATCCGATATTAATATTGGTATCGGTACAGATATAGAAGAAAATTCTAGATCGGGTATTGGAGACTTATTGGCCCGATCCATAAGAATTGATCTTTTCAGTATATTTCTATGTGCTGTGAGTGACGATGTCATGCGCTACAGTCCCACGCTGTGCAGAAGCTCACGATTTCAAAATGGAGTGAGCAAAAGGATCGGCAATTTGGAACTTTTGGGCCCCCGTACAAAAGGATGATCCCAGTCTTTTTCATATAGTAACAAATAGTTACTAGACAAGGCTGCAACATCAGCAAGGAGGTGGTGGAGTCGTGTTTTGGGCCGGAATCATGGGAAGAGAGCTGGTGACCTCGACAAAGTATGTTGAGTTTCTGACTGACCACTTTCTTCCCTGGTACAGAAGGAAGAACTATGCCTTCTGTAATAAAATAATCTTCATGCATGACAATGCACCATCTCATGCTGCAAGGAATACCTCTGCATCAATGGTTTCTATGGGGATAAAAGGAGAGAAAGTCATGGTGTGGCCTCCATCCTCCCCATACCTCAATCCAATTGAGAACCTTTGGAGCATCCTCAAGCTAAAGATCTATGAGGGTGGGAGGCAGTTTCCACCATAGATATCATATAAACACTAGATGCCTTACCCGCGCTGTTCGTCGATTGGACGAACGTCCCTACGCAGCGACCATCTTACCTCGGACAGCTGCCCCCTTTTGTAACATGGGTGTCAATGGTGCATGTACTATTTAAATAACTCTAACTTGCTCAATTTTCAACCGAATTTCAAACGATTTGGTTTGTTATAAACGCTGGAGATGTGGCTGTAAAATATGATGGATTTGGCCCGTTAATTTAAAAATGTGTAAGTATGTCCTATCAAGCCTATGTGCTATAAGGTTTGTAATAATGCAACCCGCTTGTAAATCCGTTAATATTTAATCGAGTTGAGTGTTTTTGTTTAAGTTGTTCACTCACCTTCCATCTGCTACCATTGAGAATGGAACATAAGCTGTCCGAGGTAAGATGGCCGCCGTGTAGGGACGCTGTAGACTCCCAGTTAAGGCATCTAGTGTTTATTTGATATCTATGGTTTCCATCCAATCAGCAGCTCTGGGAGGCTATTCTGACAACTAGCAAACAAATTCAAGCAGAAACTGTGCAAAGACTCACAAGTTCAATGGATGCAAGAATTGTTTAGCTGCTAGCAAATAAGGGGTCCTATGTCAGAATGTAACGTGAGCTGTTAAAACGTTCAAATGTTGTAAAAGTGTGATTTAAATAGCGTTTGATTTCAGTAAAATGCTGCAAACACAACAAATGACCATTTTCAGTTAGTTATTTAAGGAACAACTACTGTTATCATTAGGGGATTTGTTCAATAACATTTAAAATTGCACTCTTCACAGTTGATAACATGAGAAATATTTTGACTGTTGTTTACAGCAATTATTTAGAGTAATGAGACATATATCATTTACATACTAATTTGGAACAGGGTGTAGAATCTATGGTATGACCCAACTGTGGATTTGAACCCTTGAGACCTGACCTCCCAGTCCCAGGGCAGACACTCGTAGCACTAGGCCATTGAGAGGGTAATAGTCAGAAGGTAAATTAGTCAAATTAAACAAAACAAAGTTATTGAAGAAGAAAACGTAGGTAAATTTAGCCCACTACACGCCTTGAGCGTGTGTCCTGACTTTTGGTATAACGAGGAGACGGCTGCCAGAGGAGCGCAGAGACAGTGAAGGCTCATATGGTGGTAGCAGCTCTGAAAGGCCATTAAGACATTTAAAAACCTCCAAATCTTGTCCTCTTCCTCATTCGTCTGCAAACCCTCTACAACCAGCCAGACTTTGCTGGACACAATTGTTCTCGTTCACCCGCATAACCTGGGACATCCACGACATCCTCTTTCATACACCAACCCCCCCACCTTAACCCAAAACATGCTTGACTACTCTGTTAAATGAACACACACACACACCTTTGAATCAACTGGATCTTTATTTATTTTATAGAAACAAACAGGTTTAATAAAAACAATGAACTCTTCTAAAAACAAAAGCATAAAAGATTTACATAAAAGCAGATTTAAATAAAAAGGCAAAGCCACAAAAAATTATAAATTAAAACCACTTTTTTTTTTATCTGTGTCAAACTAGGCTAGTATTAATGCGGTGTCAGAGCTCCAAAGGCTGGTGGTCGTAACAATACTCTTAATGCATCAAGGATTAAATGTTGTTAAAATCTCTTTTCTTAACTGTATGAATTATCATGTTGAGTCAGGTGACTTTGGTGAGGAAAACATTTAACAAACACGTTTAATGAAAAAATATCAAGTGTGAAATTTTACATGACAAGTTAAAGAAAATGTTTGGCTGATTCTCGCTCTACAGATCAAACATGGAAAAAACTTTTCACCATGTTGACCAGTGTTGCCAACTGCCTCCGACAGAAAGTAGCTGAAGTTAACCCAGATGTTGCCAGATGACGTCACACGCTAATTTGAACATTGATGACATCATCACGCAACATTGGCGTTCATTTTCCCCTCAACGTCTGAGGCCCAATCCCAACACTCGTACTGCGCCCTACACCCTTCTGTGAAGTGCGCTTAGAGGAAGTGCGCAGAAAGGCTTCGTGTGCGTAGTACACAAGTGTGCAAATAATTGCCGAATTGGGACAGTGAGCATTACGTCATCGATCGTGACGCATGCTGGGACGCCGGTCGCTGTTTGTGCTTTTTAGAAAATCTTTATTAACAGCTTTCAACACACAAACAATTATTTTATTAAATTTAAATTAATTGCTGTCCACATGTATATCTTCGTCTAAAACATTCAGAGCATGAATAAATAACATTAATCATGGAGGAAATTCAAAACTATTTTATTAATTTAAAGGATTAATGAATATGATTCAAATGGCCCAGCGTGTTTTGATGTGAAAAATAAATTCTGATTGGTCAGTCGATGTAACGTAATCATCCTCGTGCACATGCACAGATCATTCTCTTTCCTGGCTCATGGAAGAATGGTCCGGAGCTCAAACTGGGTTTTTTGCTCATCTGCAGGGAATATGTACAAGGAAGTTCTACAGAAAGTAGCAACGGGTTCTTAGAAAATGTTTGTCGCTACACACTGTTTGGAATAAAAAATCGTTGAAGGGGTTGAAAAGTTAGGGAACAGTAACAAAATCGCTGAGTTGGCAACACTGATGTTGAGTTCTCATATGTCTAGTCAAGGCTATATTCTGAGAAAAACATTTACCACAAGTTTTACATAGAAATGGTTTCTCACCTGTGTGAGTTTTCTTGTGCACAGTCAAGTTACTATTCTGAGAAAAACATTTGCCACAGGTTCTACATTTAAACGGTTTTTCACCTGTGTGCGTTCTCATGTGTCTAGTCAAGTGACTATTCAGAGAAAAACATTTACCACATGTTCTACATATAAATGGTTTCTCACCTGTGTGAGTTCTCATGTGTTTATTCAAGTGAGTATTCAGAAAAAAACATTTACCACAAGTTTTACATCTAAATGGTTTCTCACCTGTGTGACTTCTCATGTGTTTAGTCATGTCATTACTCTGAGAAAAACATTTACCACAAGTTTTACATCTAAATGGTTTCTCACCTGTGTGAGTTCTCATGTGTCTAGTCAAGGTACTATTCTGAAAAAAACATTTACCACAGGTTTTACATTTAAATGGTTTCTCACCTGTGTGAGTTTTCATGTGACTAGTCAAGTTACTATTCTGAGAAAAACTTTTACCACAGGCTTTACATCTAAATGGTTTCTCACCTGTGTGAGTTCTCATGTGTTTAGTCAAGTGACTATTCAGAAAAAAACATTTACCACAAGTATTACATCTAAATGGTTTCTCACCTGTGTGCGTTCTAATGTGTTTAGTCAAGTCATTACTCTGAGAAAAACATTTACCACAAGTTTTACATCTAAATGGTTTCTGACCTGTGTGAATTCTCATGTGTCTAGTCAAGGTACTATTCTGAAAAAAACATTTACCACAGGTTTTACATAGATATGGTTTCTCACCTGTGTGAGTTCTCATGTGACTAGTCAAGTTACTATTCTGAGAAAAAGATTTACCACAGGTTTTACATAGATATGGTTTCTCACCTGTGTGAGTTCTCATGTGAAGGGTTAAAAAACACTTGTAACTGAAAGATTTCCCACAGAGTTTACATGAAAACAATCTCTTATCTCTGTAAGCCCTCTTGTGCCTTTTAAGTTTCTGACTGGCTACACTGTCTCTGTGATCTTTGATTTGTTGACGTCTTTTATTTTGTGTCAGTTCTTCATTGCTGCTTGATTCTGAGTTTTCATTCCTGCATCCATCCTGAGCTTGGTTCTCAGCATCAGTAGAACTCTGACACAAGGGTTGGTTCCTGTTTGGTTCTGGTTCACAGCCATCTGTTTCTTCAGAAGGTGAAGTCACCATGAAGGAAACATTTTCCAGCTTCAGAATGAACGGCCCTTCATGCTGATCGATACAGAGTTCCTGCTGTTCCTCTTTGATCAGTGGAGGTTCTGGTTCCTTCTGGTCCAAACTGGAGATGATCTCCTGGTTAGAGAGCTGCTGGTCAGTCAGAACCTCCTCATTTTCCCAGACATGATGTTCTTGAAGTTCTTGACAGGTTAAAAGACAAAAAAAACATTGATTATTGCGACAATTAAGGCCATCAATCAACACACATTTTAAAATCATGATCGTGATCAATCCCTGGGCTCTCCCTAATGGCGAATCTGAAGTTTCACAGCATACACACAGATTATATCCCTTCTGCAGTCCCTGGGACCGCCTGGTACCTCCCAAGGTCATAATTCTGGTTTCCCTAGTAACAGACATTTCTTATGGTATCTGGCTCCAGGAATGGACCCATCTGGTCTAAACTTTCTAATGTCTTATCTGTCCCTGGGTCAGAGAATCCTGACCTCCCTTCACACAGTTTTATGACACCAAAAACAGACCTTCACATGAGCTGAGAGCCTTCTGGCTTTTAGCTGTAACTTTAAGCTCGATGTAAACATGCATAAATCATGGCTATCTTTAGGATGAATAAAAGTACATGAATCATATGTGTATTAATAAACCTGTAGAGAAAAGTGATTAACATATTTGATTAACTGGATTCTAACGTCTAAAATTAAAGGCACAACAGGTAAAAAATATAATTCCACTTCACTGGCCAGCCGAGAGACATAATCTCTCCAGCGTGTCCTGGGTCTTCCTTTGGGTCTTCTCCCGGTTGGACGTGCCCGGAAAACCTAACCAGGGAGGCGTCCAGGAGGCATTCGAATCAGATGCCCGAGCCACCTCAACTGGCTCCTCTCGATGTGGAGGAGCAGCGGGTCTATCTGAGCCCCTCCCGGATGACCGAGCTTCTCACCCTATCTCTAAGGGAGAGCCCAGCCACCCTGCGAAGAAAACTCATTTCGGCCGCTTGTATTCGCGATCTTGTTCTTTCGGTCACTACCCAAAGCTCGTGACCATAGGTGAGGGTAGGAACGTAGATCGACCGGTAAATTGAGAGCTTCGCCTTTCGGCTCAGCTCTCTCTTCACCACGACAGACCGGTACAACGCCCCCATAACTGCAGACGCAGCACCAATCTGCCTATTGTTGTGGAAAAAAATATGGTGTTTCTGTCTCTGATGTATTTAGCTCAAATCTGGTTTTCTGCAGCTCGTCTGATGTCACTCTCCTCAGGCCCTTGTGATCCTGGTTCCGGTTCTTCTTCTTTCCTCCGAGCTGCTGTAGCATTTGACTTTTCCTCTTTCCTTTTCCCACTCTCCCGGTTCGTTAAGATCTTCTGATCAAATAAGAAATCACGAGCCATGAAGACCGCCTCGTTGCAATCAACGTACACTCTTTATTTCACTCAATCATCTTTTATTGTAACCCGATGTACATTCGGGGAGATTCTGTCCATCTCCCATCGTATAATGGCGAATCTGAAGTTTCACAGTAAAGACACTTGATTATATTCTTTCTCCTGGACCCGCCTATTGGAGCCCAAGGCCATAAATCTGATTTTCCCTGGAGACTGAGATTCTCCTGGTGCCAGGCTCGGAACTGGTCCTTGTCTGTATCTTCTCCTGCTGCTGTTATCTGTCCCTAGGTCAGAGTGTTCTCACCTCCCCCTTTGCACAGTTTTATGACTGAAACTCAAAACCTCCACAGGAGATTAAAACCTTCTTGCTTCAGCTGGAACTCACAGCTTGATGTAAACATGCACAAATCATGGTTAAATGCAGATCAATAAAGAGTACAAGAATCATATGTGTATCAATAAACCTGGAAAGAAAAGTGATTAATATATTTGATTCCCTGGATTCTAAGTTCTAAAATTAAAGGTACAACAGGTAAAAAATATTATTTCCCGACACACCCAATCTTGGACTCTGAAACCCCAGAGTCCACCCAATCTTTATCTGATGTAGCTGTCCCTCAACTTAAAGTCTGACTCTTCACTCCCCTAGAGGCACCAAGATGTATCGGCTCTCCCTGCTGACAACCTGAAAAAACATTTCATTTACCAAACCTCGGACTCCGGGAATGCAAAACAACCACACTTGATTAGAATTCAAAAACAATCATTAATAGACCTAAACATTAATTGAAAAAAAAACTTGTCCATTTTCCAAACATGCCCAAACGTCGCCAAAGCATTACTGATTACTGACTCCGGAGCGCTCGTGCATAGTTCTAACAGAGACTCGAGGTCTTCTAGGTCACAGGTCGCTGAGCGGCCTGGTGTGGCTCAGCTGGATCAGAACCACTTCTCTCATCTAGGATCTTATTTATGGCCTTGCGATTGTCAGAGGCCATCCGGGATGTGACCGCTAATTCCTTTTCCACACCTGCAAATACCTCACGGGACTGCTCACCCAACTTACGTACGCTCTCCTGGAATGCTTTAAAGGAGTCCCCCTTAGATGAAATCACAGCTGATGTAATTGGTAGATTATCAAACTTAGCGGCTAAACGATCAGAAGGCAACAGTTCAGAACGGTGGGCATCTCTGGAAAATGGAAAAACACCAGTCATGAAAGCAATAACATTGTAAATTAAAATCATGGAAAGGCCCAATGGAATCAGAACCTTCCAGGTTTTCAACCTTAGGGGCCTGTCTGCCCCTCCTGGACGACCAAAAGGATGCATTTTGAAATTGATGATTGAAACTTTACCCTTTAAAATTATGTTATTTTCTTTGAAATGATGTGATTTGTCCCAGTATTTTAACTCTTAGCTCAAATTACCAAATATCAATATCAATTACTCACCGAATTATGAATTATGTTTAACCTTATCAATGTTTCAGGGACAATCTCCACAGGACCAGTGTAATCAGAAATGTCAACAGAATCATGCACAAACAAAGCAAACTGATCAAATGCAATTTTTAGAGTCCATTATTTAGAAAAAACCTGTTCAGGAAGAAAAAGTTAAACAGATTGAAAAAACAGCCAGCCTGGGCCTTTAAGCCTTAATCTTAGTTATTATTTTACCTTTACCTTTAACCTTAATTTTATCCTTGTTTTTATTTATTAGAATGTTCTTTTTTCAAAGATCCCTTCTATTTATTCCAAATCAAATTCTGAATTATTAAAATCAAATATTAATCAAAGGCTGGTCATTAGTTGAGTCCCGTCGTGATGTTCTTGCAGGTCTTCCGACAAAATCACGAATGTCTTTCACGTTCTTCCGGTGAAAGCACGAATGTCTCTTCGCAATGTTCTTTTCTTTTCTTGCTTTTTTTTTTTTTTTTATTTTAGGTGACCAGAGACAGTTCAAAGCCTCTGCAAATCACCTGACTTCAGAGCAACCTGACCGGAGCTAACAGCCGCTAGCCTCCTCAAAACCAGGTTACCCCCTTTCACACACAATCTTCGAGGTGAGCTGACTGGGGGAAACGGCCGTTTCCACCAGAAATCAACACACCTCCTTTCAACACCTCCCGCTTGTTGCAGCTCTTGAGACCTCGGTCTGTCTCCTGAGCTGGCGAGCGTCGACTCCTGTGGTACCGGTTGCACCACACGTCTCCTTCCGATGACCCCTCACCGCGTAGGTGGTCCGACTGACCACTTTGCTGTGCTGCTTTCTTTTGATGACCTGTCGCCACGCCCAGTTGATGTTGTCCGACGACGTTGATGAAGATGATGATCCTGATGATACTCCAGCCGGAGCAACAGCCGTCGTGAGCACTTTGACCAAGGCTTTCAGTGCTTGTTGTTCAGTCTTTATGTCATGAGTCCAGTCAGTCCAAGTCGTTGGTTGTTCCAACCTCAGCTCACGTCTGTCAGAGTCTTGTTGTTTGTCCTTTAAACTCTGTGCTTTGTCACAAGTCCTGGAACAAGTCTGGCAGTCAGTCCATTGTCCATTACTGTCATACTGGGGCTTGAAACCTGAGATAGTCTCCCTTCTGCATGTTATAGGGAATAATTATCGCGCTAGGTTCTTTTCGCCCCCCTTCTCGCCTCCTTATTTATTTTACTCCCTTTACACCTCCCCCTTTTTCTGAAACAGAACCATCCGTAGTTCTGTTCCAGAAAACTCAAAAAACGAATTAGTAACTTTTGGAATTTAAAATCTCTCACGCCTCTGTCCGAATAAACCACATAAATCTTCCACGAGACTTCCAAACATCCACATCCAGCCACAGCCAGATCAGCTCCAACATGTGCAGTTCACCACACCACGCCATAAAACCATCACACATGTCAAAGTTCACTGACTCCCCCACTCACACTCACTCACAAACATTCAAAGGCTCCTTTTAGATTACATGATTTCCCTTCAAATTGGTAAAGCCACACTGTCATGTTTTTGTATTGCATCAGATTATTTAAAGTATATCAGTGAAATTGAGTGTTTTGTTTTCTCTCTAAGTTAATTGTATTATTTGAGCATAGTTTGTCCTGCTGTAAGGATTAGCAGCTTGTTTAATTTAGTCCTGTTTGTTATATGTTAGCCTCGATGTTTTGGTACAGAGCAGTTAAACACGACTGGCACCAAGGACGTAGCACAGACCAAATGCAACTCTCACTCCAAAGTAAAAAGAAGTTTTAGAGAAATTTACCATAAATTATAGAAAAATAGTTTAGTTTTGGGATTATGAGTTTCATAGAATTTGTTCTTGGACTCCAAAATGCTTGATTGTATGAATTCCTCTGTGTGTACACCTTTAATTTAGGATGAAGTAATATGTTTTCCGTCTTTCAGGACTAATAAAATTCAAGCCTTTCTCAGATTAACCAAATGTGTTGCAATTTAACCATTAAATAGTTCACTAATCAATCAGTCCTGGATAAATTTGTAAATCTGCATCCCCGCTCTGAAAGCACTCCCCCCTGAAACATCAACACCAGCAGGCCAACGCCCTCCCAGACTCTGTCATGTCTCTCAATCAGCAGCAGCAGTCAACTGACCAAGTCCCTAAGCTTACATGCAGTGAGCACTTTCCACCACTAGGGTCGAACCCAAGAGCCGTCACAAGGAGTAGATCGTAAAGTCCCCTTGGTTTCAAGTTGTCAATGACCCCAGCCAAAGGTCATATTTCATTGCATGTGCCTCCTCTCTGTCAGGAGCCTGGCCTCCTGTTGTTATCAGTTTTGAGTCCATAACCGCAACTTCTTTCACAGTCTGTTCAACTTTGTTGTTGGTTTGCGTTCAGTTCACAGTTCATGATGTGTTTCATAGGGGTGCTGGCAGACCCCCTTTCAGCCTCCGCTGAAGCAGCCTTTTGACTTTTGCAGCAAAGTTCATGTGCAGGGCTCCATGCTATGACCCCCAGGCCTTCACCCAGTGAAACAAAGTAGCTCACTCCATGATCAATAAAAATATCACCCTATCTTTAATATCTGATTAAATAGAAATGACAGAGTCCAGAGAAAAGTCAAACCAGCCAGCATCATCATCGCAGCAAGGAACGCCCGCACAACAGCACAGGGCCGCAGATTATGCACTAATCAAGAAATTACATCATCCAATTTAAAAACATGCAGCTAAAAATCCTCTGTTCATTCAGCAAAACTTTTACTCCTGATGTTTAGATTAAATCCATGCATAATAGGAACTTATATTATTTACTTCACTTGGCCTTATTTAAAAATGGAAACCAAATTCAAGGATGTTTATTAGAAAGTGTACTTCAGTTGTTTACAAATTAGCAGACCTTTAACTTTGTCATGAGAGATTACCCACAAGTCTCAGCGCCATCACATGACTTCCAGCCATCGTAGAATCACTCTGTTTTTAATCTCTTATATTTTATCCTAATTATGTTGGAAGCAGACACAGTTTGATGTCCTTCAGAGAAATTAACCTCTATCATTAGTCAAATAGATATGACTAATCAAATACTGCAATTAACCTTCTGTTACAGACCACATATGTATTTTATCCACCTAATTTGCAAATGAATTCCTTAATACGCAGACAGTGTGACTCTAGATTATCTTTTTGAATTATCTGTTTCTGTATTGTTCAAATTTAGGAATAGAATTACCGTCTCCTGCATCATTTTATATCACCCATTCAACTTTCCAAAGTTTAACTAATTTGCAACACTCCTTGTTTCTGCTATTTTAGAATGTGTCTTTTAGTGTTCCAACTAATTTTGCTCCGCTCCAGATTAACTTAATTTATCTGTTGTGAATGTTCTTGTAATCAGTAATTTTTCACTTTTCTTTATCTATTAATTTATTTATTTTTAATTTTAGTAGCTATTTGCCGAACCAAGTAATTATCATTATGCGTTTGTGCTGTTAACTATGCCGAATTAAGGATTTGTTGTTAATTTTCCGTTGATAAGTTTGCCATGTAACTTATCAAACTTCACGTGTGGTTCTTTTATTTCAATTTACATAGCACAAAACGTCAATTTGGGGCCAAATTAAGGTTTTCCTATATAAGTACGTTATATCAGCTTTAAATCCAGGCTCACACAGCCTCTGTAGATTAGGCCTCTTCTTTGTTCTCCTAAAAAGTTCAGTTCGGTTTGCAATCGCTTCCGCTCAAGCAAACACACATGACCACTCACTCCTCCAGACAGACACCACAGCAGCATTGTCCACACAGACCCTGAGCCCACACGGCTCGGAACCAGAACCTCAGCCACACCTCCAGCACACACACCCATGCAGGCCTCCTCAATGTTGGTCAACGCCCACTGAGCAGCAGCACGCACACAGGTTCCAAGCACACACATGAAACGCAACAGGATCCGAGAAAGTTACTGCACGCACACCGCAAATCACACCAAGACAACAAATAACTAATCATTTATCCACGTAGCCACACACACCTCAACACCAGGACAAAATGCTACACCATACCATCAGCCCCTCCTTAACAAAAAACAGCCACACACTCAAAGCATACACTAGGACAGAGGTGGGAGTCTGCTGTCCTTTCTGTGTGGGAAACCGTTCCACTACTTTTGAACTGCCCACAATTTACAGTAAGCCACTCTTACAATGCCCAATTATGAATGTACATTTAAGCCATCATTTGCTTAAAAATGCCCAATCCAGGTGAATTTGTGGCGCTTCTACTCCACGGGGTAACCAACCCCAGCTCGGCCTATTGCCCCACTTTCGCCCGTCGGCTAAAGCTGTTGGATCGCCAGTCCTGAAAGCTGAACACACGTCTCGGTTCTTTAAAGGGGCGCCCCTAGGTCCCCGGGGATTCAAACCCGACTGTCTGCGTCTGCCCGGCGGCCTCGCAGTGGGACCGTCACGTCCAGAGCCAACAACACTTCTATCCGAACCCGTCAGTCCGTCTTCGAAGTGTCCGACAAAACAATGACTCGATTTTAAAACACACAAATTTACAGCCGAGACTACGCCAAATGTCCAACGAACAAGTAATTTAATTATCCCCAATATGCAGAGTTCGACTAACCAGGTCCTGCTTACCAGTAAGTGAAGTCAGCGCGCTGTTGTCCGTCTTCTCTTTGCCTCAATCTCGTCACTGCCCAATGTTCAGCGGTC
>SSNS01000139.1:236532-259205 GCA_006937985.1 Aphyosemion australe
TCAGGACCACAGCCAAAAATGGTGAAGGGCTCTTACCAGGCCGGTGAAGGTCCGAGCCACAGCAGGTCAGGTCAAGGCGAGGAGGACCCAGGCTGAATATGGTCGAAGATTGCGGGTTGCTGTAGTTTGTAAGAAGTTTTGGATCAGCTACTCCACACAGCATTCCCTTTGTTCTCTAGGAATGTGGTCAAACAGGATCTCTCTCAGGATACAGGCCGCAGTGTCTTCGCAGCAAGGTTGAGGTTGAGAAATAATCCAGGACCATCCGTCAAATTCCATTAGTCAAAAAACGTCCCAAAAATAATGAGAGTGTTACTTATGTCATCTGCTTCAAAGTTTACACAAAATTGAAAGAAAATATTAACTATAAGATCAGACAAATGCAAAAACAAAAAACAGTCAGGAGCTGACAAACACACAACAGACTAGTAGGGCTGCCAGTAGGGCTGCCTTATGGAAGTCTTGTTCCATGGTCTCACCGAACTCCTCCCACGCCCGGGTTTTTGCCTCCGCGACCACCCGAGCTGCATTCCGCTTGGACTGCTGGTACCTATCAGCTGCCTCCGGAGTCCCACGGGCCAAAAGGACACGATAGGACTCTTTCTTCAGCTTGACAGCATCCCTAACCGCCGGTGTCCACCAGCGGGTTCGGGGGTTGCCGCCACGACAGGCACCGGCCACCCTGCGTCCACAGCTACGGTCAGCCGCCTCGACAATGGAGTCACGGAACATGGTCCATTCGGACTTAATGTCCCTCGTCTCCCCCGGGATGTGTTTGAAGTTCTGTCGGAGGTGGGAATTGAAGCTCCTTCTGACAGGAGACTCTCCCAGACATTCCCAGCAGACCCTCACAACACGTTTGGGTCTGCCGGGTCTGCCAGGTCTGACCGGCATCTTCCCCCACCATCGAAGCCAACTCACCAATAGGTAGTGGTCAGTTGACAGCTCCGCCCCTCTCTTCACTCGAGTGTCTAAGACATGTGGCCGCAGATCAGATGAAACGACAACAAAATCGATCATCGACCTGCGGCCTAAGGTATCCTGGTGCCAAGAGCACATATGGACACCTTTATGCTTGAACATGGTGTTATGGACAATCCACGACGAGCACAGAAGTCCAATAACAGAACACCACTCGGATTCAGATCAGGGGGGCCGTTCCTCCCAACCATACCTCTCCAGGTCTCACTGTCATTGCCCACGTGAGAATTGAAGTCCCCCAGCAGAACGAGGGAGTCACCCGAAGGAGCGCTTTCCAGTACCCCCTCCAGGGACTCCAAAAAGGGTGGGTAGTCTGAACTGCAGTTTGGTGCATAAGCACAAACCACAGTCAGGACCCGTCCCCCCACCCGAAGACAGAGGTAGGCTACCCTCTCGTTCACTGGGGTAAACCCCAACGTACAGGCACCAAGATAGGGGGCAAGAAGTATGCCCACCCCTGCTCGGCGCCTCTCAGTGGGAACAACTCCAGAGTGGTAAAGAGTCCAACCCCTCTCGAGGAAACTGGTTTCAGAGCCAGAGCCATGCGTTGAGGTGAGTTCAACTATATCTAGTCGGAACCTCTCAACCTCACACACCAACTCCGGCACTTTCCCCACCAGAGAGGTGACATTCCACGTACCAAGAGCCAGCTTCTGTAGCCGAGGATCAGACCGCCAAGGTCCCCGCCTTCGGCTACCACCCTTTGCACATTGCACCCGACCCCTTTGGCCCCTCCAATGCGTGGTGGGCCCATGGGAAGGGGTACCCACGTCTCCTCTTCGGGCAAATTTTGATCCCAAATTTGTCAGGTTTGGTTACAATATACGGTGTAAACGAACCTTGGTAGGGAACATTTGTTCATCAATGGTCATGTGTTCTCCTGGAGCGAAACTCTCAGCACAGTTCTTGGTGAAGCATGTCCAGATGTCAGAGATCGCTGCAAGTTTGTCTGTTTTTAAATGTTCTGCCCTCATATCTTTGTCATCAAATCGAAGGTGTTGCATAATTGAAATGAATATCTCTGGACATTGTCTCTTTGATTACTGGCACAAGAAAACTTTCCAACCAGCAATCTACAATGGCACCAACGAGACACATGATGGCTCTCACAAACAGAATTTAAATGAATGCCATGAGTTCATAAAGTGCCAACTTCCAGTCCACACAGCACACAGCAGTCTACAGCATATATGTTGTGAACAAACCTTCCCCAACTGGTTTTACCTGGCTTGCAAATGCAAATGTGTGAGCCCTCACAGGTAATGACTCCTTTGCAAAACAAAAGGAGGGGAACAATGGAGTGGGGAGAGGGGCTGGGCCCTGGATTTTATGCAAATTTGCGCAGGTTTAGTAAATCTAGTGTTAAAGGTCGAATATGGAACAAGGACGCTCTGGCAAACTCTAGTGTTCAGAGGTGGTACTTCAACAACAGAACTAATTTTCCAGCTGCCGGGATGTTGATTCACTGTCGATACGTTAAGTGAACAGCCAGCATCATGTCCAGTGACAAATCGTACAGGGAAATGACTAATTACTACTAATAAGTTTATTTTACAACAATATTTACCGTTAGAACATCTTCTGGGTTCAGAATCAGCTGCTTGACTTGTCATGTTTGCCATTTTAGACAGTCCCAACCTCACCTTGCCGAGCGGACTTTTTACCACAACAGTGCCCTCTAGTGGCTGGCAGATGTAAACAAACTATTCAAGCTTCACGATTCAAGATGGCGCGACACGACAGGTTGCAGCCTGTCAGAGCAGCTCTCCCTTCTTCACTCTCTTTATTATTCTTTGCTCGTCATGTTTTATTCTTTGCTTGTCTTGTGTTGCATGTTTTTAACCGCACGATCCACAGGAGTACTTTTGGGTCGTTTGTGTTCATTTTTTAAATTTTATCTGAACTTCTGGGGATCGCACAAGGAAATTGTCCCGGGTCCATCCACGCACCTATTATCTACAGCAGGGACCAGCTGATGAAGTTGCGGCCACCGGCGATCTTCCACACAGATGCGCCTGTCCTGCCCCCAGAATTGAGGAGGAAAAACAGGGGGTGCAGAGCGTGGCTTAAAATACAGCAGAGGAAATGGAGATATAAACTTTTTTTACCCTCTGTGATTATGGGCAATGTCCGTTCTCTGCCCAACAAGATTGATGAGCTCACAGCACTGACCAGGCTCCAGCGGGATTTCAGACGGTGTAGTCTGATTTTTTTTACTGAAACGTGGATGAATGAGCTCATCGCTGACTCGGAGGTTTCCCTGGAAGGATTTAAACTCGTGCGCTGACAGGAGCGCGGAGCGGAGCGGTAAGAGAAAAGGAGGGGGTCTGGCTGTGTTTATTAATGAGAGATGGTGCAACCCGGCGCATGTGACCATTAAACAAAAACTCTGTACAAAAGACATTGAGATAATGGCTGTTGGTCTCCGGCCCTATTACATCTCGAGAGAGTTTTCACATGTCATAGCTAGGGATGGGTACCGGAACCGGTACTTTTTAAGGCACCGACCGAATTCCGTCGAACCGAACGAGCACCGATTCACATGACAAGAAACGGTGCCTTGTTTCGGTACCTGACCTAACAAGAACTTGCGAGACAGCAATTTGCCAAAAATGGACAGCAGCGCCGGTGTTATGTCGATATGTGTTCCCCCCTCGAGAAGTGTTTCACCGGTGATTGAGCGGAAAGTCGCTAGTCGCTGCAGGCAAGCTGTAAACAGAGCAAGCAGCATGGCACAGAGGAAGAGCTCTAAAGTTTGGGTCCACTTTACTAAATGGGATGGCTATCTGGGTGATGAAGAAACCAGCAACAATGATATAAGTGAGGCATCATTGTCCTAATCTGCTCCAGCAGGTAAATAAACTGTTTAACATAACGTTATCTTGATATTTTAGCTCCTGTTCCGCTAATGGTGTGTTCGCTTTCTCCTCGGAACTTGGAAATTTCGACTAGGAGAAAGCGAACGCGCTATAAAGTTTGGCTTCACTTCACTAAATGCAGTGGGTGATTGGGTGATGATGAAACCAGCGACAACGATCTAAGTGAGGCATCATCATCTTAATCTGCTCCAGCAGATGTTTAAGATAGTGTTAGCTTGATATTTTAGCTAGCATTAACATTGCTATCAGCTAATGGTGCGTTCACTTCCTCCTCGGAAATTCCGACTTCCGAGTAGGAAAAATCAACTGTTTGAAAAAGAACGGCAAAATGAATGAAGATGCACAGTAAATTTAGTTCACAGCAGTTTCTAATACTACAAGGACGCACCATCACACAATTAGTCCAGAGGGGAAAGGAGAGGAATAGGAGCACAATTTGACAGCCTGACCCACTGTGTGACTGATTATGTAAACGTCTGTGTAGAAAATACCGTCCCAACACGAAGAGTGAAGTGTTTCTCAAACAATAAACCTTGGCTGGCCACAGAGCTGAAATCCCTGCTGAACGAGAAGAAAGCTTTCATGTCTGGAAATAAGGAGGAGCAAAAACTTGTACAGAAAGATCTCAAATACAAAAAAGGACAGGCAAAAGCCAGCTACAGGAGGAAGCTGGAGAATCAGCTGGGGCAGAACAATGCTCGTGGTGCCTGGAGAGGCCTCAGGAACATCACAGGTCACAGGGGGAGGAGTGGTGCCAGTGGGTCTGCTGAAGGGGACCAGAACCGGGCCAATGAGCTTAACCTGTTTTTTAACAGATTCGACTCCACTCCCCCCACTGCTGCTACAGGTACCACCAACACCCCACCACCACCACCTCCAGTCAGCCAGCCAACCCCCCACCTCCCAACTTCACACCTGTGGTCGAAATGTCAGCAAGAAAAAAGGTAAAACCATCTATTTTCTGTGTTAAAAAAGAACCAAGTGATATAAAAATGTATCTTTTTATTAAAATGTTCCATATTAAACCTTTAAGTTTTACTTGCAAGAAAGAATCTTGAGTCAGAAAAGTGTAGAATGCCTTCTCCAGGTCAGGGACGAGGTCCTGCCCCAAGTGGAGAAGTTCAAGTATCTCGGGGTCTTGTTCACGAGTGAGGGAAAGGTGGAGCGTGAGATTGATAGGTGGATTGGTGCTGCATCTGCAGTGATGAGGGCGTTGTACCAGTCTGTCGTGGTGAAGAGAGAGCTGAGCTAGAAGGTGAAGCTCTCGATTTACCAGTCGATCTACGTTCCTACCCTCACCTATGGTCACGAGCTTTGGGTAGTGACTCAAACAAGGTCGCGGATACAAACGGTGGTGGCTGGGCTCTCCCTTAGAGCAGGGGCGGAGCCAGAGAATTTATTGGAGGGGGGCACAAGGGGTACAAACAATGAACCTGGGGGGGCCACCCACAACTGGCAAGAATAGGGTTTGGCACCATATCATCATCGCCATTGCAACCGCCATGTTGGCAGCCTCCGAGTCCTTACTTGTTGCTTGTTATTTCAGTGAGCTAAGTCTTGGTCTTGCGGCTTCATTTAATCAAATATTCATTTGATCGCTTATTATTCAACCATGGCAAATCATTGCTGTGTTGTGAGGTGCAACAGCGAATGATTGCCAGGGGAAAAACGTGGAAAATGGGTTAACTTCACTGTTTTCCTGCTTGGAGGAAACCAGAGACTAAATATCTGACATAACAAAGTCTTGTCGGCTCGCTTGGATCGCAGCCTTAAGGCGACCAAACATCACCTTCCAGAGTATCTCAGTCTTTGAGAGTATTCTCTGCATTTAAATTCTGGTAAGTTACAGATGGTGTACGTTTATTATATCGTTTCTTTCCTTCAACCGCGACACGCACATTTTTAAACTACTAGAAACAATGACTTCTTTTAGACTGTACAGTTACCCACTGTATGTACTTATGTATTTGTCTTGC
Organism: Aphyosemion australe; assembly: GCA_006937985.1. Classification (NCBI taxonomy): domain Eukaryota; kingdom Metazoa; phylum Chordata; class Actinopteri; order Cyprinodontiformes; family Nothobranchiidae; genus Aphyosemion; species Aphyosemion australe. The sequence goes on from SSNS01000139.1 coordinate 242,369, forward strand.
TGTTATGAACTATTTTCATGTTAAATAAATGAGTTTCTTTATTTGTTTTAACATAAAATCACTCATGCTGCTTTAATCTAAGTGGCTACTACAAACCAAAATATAATCAAAATCTGTCAAAGCACAATACCAGTGGTACACTTTTGTTAATCATTATCTAAGATGATTTTCATTGGTTAAAGCTAGCATAATTGCCAAAATAAAGGAGGTACGCATGGATGTGAAAAAAGAAGTTACCGAAGCAACAGGACTCCTCAGAAGAGAACTTTCAAACTTCAGAGAGGAGATAAACGAGAAGCTCAAGCCTCTATTAGAAGAGCGTTAAAAGAAAAAGACCTTTGTTTCCAGACACTCCATCCGGCGCGCCTACGAGTTCACCTCAGCACTGGACTGGTAATCTATAACGATGCACAGGAAGCTGCCGCTGATCTGGAGAGAAGAGGAGTGATTGATCCAGGAAGCCCAGCCCCCGCAGCAAAACCGACTGGGACAAGGATGAAACGACCTCCTTGGGAAGCTGCAGGAGCGTCGCACCGCACCCGAGAGATGAGAGTGAAACGCATCCAGGAAAAATTAAAGGAGTTCAGATGCGAGGAGAATACCACCTGAGGACATCCTCAGCACATCCATAAGTGAGACTTTATGATTAACACAAACTTTCCTCATCTATGTTAAAATCACGGCCCTTTTGCTGGACAATTGTCGCTCGTTCTTTGCCTCATGCGCGCTGGCACTGCTCGGGTTAAAGTAACTCAGAGACCCCAGCCCGCATTGCAAGGGGCTCCCTTGATTTCCAGGGACTCCCCTTTCAACGTAGAAGTGAGTATCGCACTTCACAATTGGAGGTCATTTTTGTTTCTCCTCATTCAAGAAAGGTAATGCAAGAGGAGTAACAATCCTTATTTCCAACAATGTGAATTTCCAGCTTTCCTCCCAAATTAGTGACAACAATGGACGCTACGTATTGGTGAAAGGTTTCATTGATCATAAAGAGGTTACATTGCTAAACGTTTATAGACCGCCAGGAAGTGGCAGACAATTGATTAAAAAGATTTTTGACTTAATATGCTCAGAAACTTCTGGGATGTTGATATGTGGGGGTGACTGGAATATTCATCTTAACCCATCGCTAGACTCCTCAACTGGAGCAAAAAAGATGTTACCTGAAGCAACACATGTTAAAAAAATGCTCAAAGAATTAGGCATGATAGACATATGAAGAGATCTTCATCCGAGTAAAAAATGCTTTACCTTTTATTCCCATTCTCACGCAATGTTTTCTAGACTGGATTACTTTTTTATGCTTAACTCAGATAGACACAGGGTCAGAGACATTTCAGATCATGCTGCTGTTTACCTGACATTGCATTTGGACATTAAACAAAAACAGACCCTTTGGAGACTCAATTCTAGTTTTCTTAATGAAACTCAGTTCCACAAATTTGTAGAAGAGGAACTTAAAAATTATATGAACCACAATGACAATGGAGACATTTCACCTAGTGTGTTATGGTAAATTATAAATGGCCTGTATTTGTATAGCGCCTTCTTAGGGTTCTACAACCCCCCAAGGCGCTTCACAACACAATCAGTCCTCCACCCGTTCACACACACATTCACACGCTGGTGGGGATGAGCTACATTGTCGCTACAGCTGCCCTGGGGCGCACTGACAGAGGCGGGGCCTGCCGTACACTGGCACCACCGGTCCCTCCGACCACCACCAGCAGGCAAGTTGGGTTAAGTGTCTTGCCCAAGGACACAACGACAGCAACAGACTGAGCGGGTTGCGAACCTGCGACCTTCCGATTGCAAGGCGGCAACTTAACTCCTCTGCCACCATCGCCCTTATGGGATGCTGCAGTTCTTAGAGGTAAACTAATAATGTGGTCATCTATTAGGAAAAAAGAAAAAGAGAAACAAATCCAGGACCTGGTTACGAAACTTAAATGTTTAGAAGACGAACACATGAAAAATAATAATGAAGACACTTTGAAACAGTTACTTTTCACGAGACAGGCTCTCAATGAAATGTATGAGAACCAAATAGAAAAGGGAGCCAGGTTTGTTAAGCAAACCTACTATGAAAACGCCCCCAGAGCCAAAAAACGTCTTGCTTGGAGGACACGCAAGCAACAGGCCGACAGATACATACACAAGATAAAGAACCCACAGACTAATGAGACTCAATACAATCTGGAAGATATACAAGAGTCATTTGTAGCTTATTATTCTAATCTATACGACCAGCCCCCTGCAGCAGTGTTAACAACTGTAGATAATTTTCTTGCCTCTCTAGGTCTACCTTCAATTGGAACAGAACAAAATAGGACACTTACACAACAAATAACAGAGGACGAAATTAACAAAACTATATCAAAATTGAAGGGGAATAAAATGCCAGGTTCGGATGGTTTCCCTTCAGACTGGTACAAAGTTTTTGGACATATTATGACACCGTTACTGAAATCTTGCTTTAACTATATCCTGGGGTGCGGCGCAATACCAGTATCATGGAGACAAGCTCTTATCTCAGTAATACCAAAGTCTGGAAAGGACAAAACTGAATGTAGCTCCTACAGACCCATATCAGTACTAAATATAGATTGTAGAATATTTGCGACGATCCTGGCCAAGCGGTTAGAAAATATAATCCCTGAACTTATAGACACAGATCAGACAGGATTTGTAAAGAATAGACAAACTCATGACAACGTACGACGGGCACTTCATCACATCAAACACATGAAAAACATAGAGTCAGTAGCTCTTAGCCTTGACGCCGAAAAGACTTTTGACTCTGTTAGATGGGAGTTTTTATATTCGGTTTTAAAACGTTTTGGTTTTAATACTCAGCTGATCAACTGTCTGAGAGTCTTGTATGACTCTCCTACAGCCAGGATAAAAGTGAATGGGGACCTGTCAAACTCAGTTTCTCTTAAAAGAGGATGCAGACAGGGCTGCCCTCTTAGCCCAGCTCTGTTCGCGTTGTTTATTGAACCTCTGGCACAGGCCATCCGAGAATGTGAGGAAGTTGCAGGTGTCACCATTTACGGCGCAAGAGTATAAGGTCTGTCTCTATGCAGACGATGTCCTGGTGACCCTTACTAAACCCGACACTAGCCTGCCTACACTATTATCCTTGCTTAATACATTTGGCTCATATTCTGGTTACAAATTAAACCTTCACAAAACTCAAATTCTTACCTTTAATTATAAACCAAACAAAAATATTACTAAACTCCTAAAGGGTAATTGGAATAAAAATGTAATTAAATATTTAGGGGTCCTAATGCCCAAAGAATTAACTGACATTTGTAAACTTAACTATACCACCTTAACAGTTAACATTAAAGCAGATCTGGACCGATGGCTGCTACTGCCAATGAATATGCATAACAATTGAACTAATAAAAATGAGGGTGCTACCTAAACTGCTTTATCTATTCCTGGCATTGCCTTCTGATGTGTCCTCCAAGCAATTCATTGAATGGAATCGATTGATTTCAATTTTTTTTTGGAGAAAACAGAAGCCAAGAATAAAATATGATACGCTACAATTAACTAGAAAAGAGGGTGGCATGGCTCTCCCGTGTCTTGAAAATTATTATAAGGCTGCACAGCTTAGAGTCCTGATAGCATGGTGTGATCCGACATGTGATGCCAGGTGGAAGGAAATAGATCAGGCTGAAGTGCATGTCCCTCTCCCGGCTATTCTTGGGGATAAACCATTATAACAGTCAATTTTAAACAAAGTATCCAACTGCATAAAAATACCACTGAGCATCTGGCTTAGGGAACTCGGAGACAAAACGCTTGAAAATGATGCAAAAATACTACGCTGGCCAGCATATGACACAGAATTCACCCCTGCAAGGATTGATAGTAGGTTTACATATTGGTGCAATTCTGGCATTACTGCATATTGGAAAATATCATCTGAAAAAGGTTTAGACACCTTTCAACATATGTCAGATACTTACAACTTGGAGAGAGGGGACTTTTTTAGATATCTTCAATTAAGACATCACTTCAATACAGACATTGTGTCCAAGGAGAGAAAGCCTTTAGTCCAAATCTTTATTGATGCGTGTAAAGGGAAACTAAAAAAAACTAATTTCTATGACTTACTCAGCTCTACAAGCAGAAAGGAAAATGTCTACCAAGTACATTAAACTTAGATGGAAGAAAGAGGCTGGAATAAATCTATCTGCAGAAGATTGGTTTAATATCTGTAAAACCATAGCCACTACTTCAAGCTCTGACTCATGAAGAGAGTTTGCTTGGAAAAATACTCTGAGGTTTTTTATCACCCCTAACATTAAAGCACTCCAAAGGAAAAATCCTGAACACGGTAATTGTTGGTGGAAATGTGGATATACTTCAGTAGGCCACTTCCACATTTTCTGGGAATGTCCTAAAATCTCCCCCTACTGGACAGAAGTGGTTCGATAGCCTGGCAAGCCATCCTATATATGTGAATATATAGTCTGGCCACGAACCATTGACGGCCCTCGGTCGTGAGGCGGGATCTACGGTTGTCTTTCAAACTGTCAGCACTCAATTGGATAGCGCTAGGACCAATCAGAGTAATGAACAACGTGACGTAATCACAGCGACGGAAAAGCGGGAGGCTTTAATGGCGTCTAGCATCAATGATTTCTGTCGTTTTTGTATAAAAACATGTGAATATCAGGTGTACTGGGACATTGCACTACTTTGATAAAAATAAGAAGCCGCTAAGTATATCAGACAGACTTACGCACGTTGGAGTCTAAATAATCCAATGTTGATGACAAAGCCGTTTCAAACCAACGTGGTTCCTGCGTTGCCGCCATGTTGCTTGGGTTCGCGGCCGCAGCGCTGACGTCATCGGCTACTCCCGCTCTGTGATTGGCCCACAATATAGAGCGCTGTGATTGGCCTAACCAAAACTATAGTGAGCTGTGATTGGACAGCCACAGCAGTGGATCGGGCTGCGAGGGTTCCAATGAAGCGTGCCTAGACCAAACTCTGCAAAGCAAGAATTTGGTCTAGTTCACTAGGCTAGTGGTTCGAAGGACCAAGCAGATAATTGGGTTACAGATTGAGGGGAGCTTCAGTGTTGTTTATTTGGGTAACATACCTATCGGTCTGAGAAAACAGGATATTACTGGCGGCCAGCAAAAAAGCTATAACACGTAAGTGGCTAAAGGAGGATCCTCCAACTGTTTCGGACTGGACAGAAATAATACAGGAGATCTATCTTATGGAGCGACTGACCTTTTCACTGAGACTGTCCTCAGAAAAATGTGAACAATACTGGAAGAAATGGAGCCTTATGGTATTTCTTTAAGTTACCTCTGGGAACATGTATCTGAGCTGTACAAACTGTTTTAATTCGTAACACTGTGTACGTTGAACTTCTCCATATACGGCCTAATCTCCTTCCTTCTTTTTATTTTGTCGGTCCTCCTTTTGTTGTTTTATGTTCAACTGTTAATGTTCATAAAAATGAAAAATGCTCAATAAACACAAAGTTTAAAAAAAAGTATGTGCAGTTTGTGTACTATATGGGTGAATGGATGAATATTAAGCATGTAAAAAAATGACTCTATAAGCCTAAATAATTTATGTATGTGTAAATTTTTATTTAAAATGAGTTTGTTACATTTCTCTAAACATTGGTTCATGGGAGTCTCTAACTTGCAATTTGCTCTTTAAAGGGGACATTTTATGCTAAATTCATTTGTTGCATCCCTTTGTGCTGCCACGTGGGTCTCTACTGCCTCTATAAACACTGCAAATGTGAATAAAAACTGTCCATTCATTTTCTGTCAGTGTTTGGATTCTGGGATGATGTGCCTAAAATGAGCCATTTTAAAAATTCCCTTATTGTAAGTAAGGAAAGTTAGCATAGACCTCCCCCCTCACCTGGTGACCCTGGAGGAGCAGCAGCTCTGATCTCAGCCTCAGGAAGCAGTGAAAAAATGAGTTGGAGTGTGTCTGGTTCTGGTTCATCGTGGTCTCTTTCCTCATCAGCAGGAGTCACAAGGGAGGTAACCGTCTCCTGCTTCAGTACAAGCTGCTCTTCATCCTGACTGATGCAGCGCTCCTCTTGCTCTAGAATCTGCAATGGTTCTGGCTCATCCTGCTCCACTTTCATCTGTGGAGGTTCTGGTCCCTCCTGTAAAGGTTCTGGTTGTTCCTGGTCCAAACTGGAGGTCCTCTCCTGGTTCCAGAGCTGCTGGTCAGTCAGAACCTCCTCATCTTTCCTGACATCATGCAGTGGGAGTTCTGGACAGACAAACAGACCAAACAAAAAGAAGAAGAAATTATCTAATTCAGCTGTTAGAATTGGGTGTTTCTGAGCAGAAACGTATCAGAAACATCAGCAAATCGTTAGCACTTCAAGGCTACATTAGCCTTAGCTTGCTTTTTGAATACTAGATTTGGTTAAAGGGGTCAGCACCTATAATAGCGTGGATATCTACATCCTATTATAGTCTTTTAGACCATTAAACTAAATTGTATTGGAAAAATAAATTAAAAATGTGATTTTTTAATCCTATATTGTGAAGGGCGATATTTCGGCTGTCTCGGACGCGCGCGGGACTGAGGAGCGCGTTCATTGGTGGAAGGAAGCAGGAAGCAGCTTCAGCGTCTTGCTCCAAAACAACAAAAGTTATAACTGAACCCGACCTGGCAGTGACCTACAGGATCTAACCGTGTATTTACGAGCCCGAGCCTCGCCTCGTGTGTAAGCTGGAATGCACACACCGATCAGAGTTTTGTCTCCCGTAACATGGATTATAACACGAGTCGTCAACGGTAAGACATCATTTATGCGTTTCACATTATGAAATGAGCTTTGTTGTGCTGGTTGTGGTTCATATTTGTTTATATTAGGCCGTTGTGCTGACATAAAGGGCCAGAACTCAAGTTCTCGTGTTGGAGTGCGCGTGCTCGTGGGGTGCATGTGAGCTGGTTGAAGAAGGCAAGAGTAAACAAACGCATCAATGTTAAATATCAGCTTCTCAGCCAGTGAAAAATCATTAGGAAGCCATTATAGACGTGTTTTTAAGTGGAAAAGTGAAGATTTCAGGTGCTGACCCCTTTAAAATGATGAGTAATAATTAGCTGCTTCTGTAGAATCTGATGAAGGCTGTCTAAATATCTCTGCCAAGGAGATTATCTTTTAGCCTGTGATTGTTTATTATAAACAAAGTGTGTATCTGCAAAAAATGCAAAAGTAAAGCACATAAATAAAGTTGGAATACAACGTGTAATTATATCAACATTGTATATACAGGTAAAAATAGATATAGGTGCTGTTTATAAAATGAAGAGTTACAACTGGATAAAATAAACAGATTTCTAATCTCTCCAATGTATCAGAAAAATGTGTATTTATTCTATTTATATTCTAGTGACCTTTATGATTTCTTGTGACTTCTGGTTTTCTCCCAGTGACTTCCTGGAATTAAACCCGTGTTCTCGCCCAGGTTCTTCTGCCATCACCACCAGTAGCTTCCTGGACCTCACCTCCAACCACGCCACACTGCTTGTCCCCAACAGTAAAGAGGAGAGCAGAAGGGTCCGTACAGTATGTTTGTCTTGTTAAAAAAATACATTTTTCTAGCTGATTAATTTGCTACTACAAATAACTGCGTGTCTCATTTCAGATACAAGAAATCACGGTGTTGGGGGCTGTATTATAAGGTGGCCAAAGACGACTCGTACATCCCAGAGCTTCAGACCATGATGGTAAACAAACACTTGGCTTCCTCACCGCTACAAACCAAGGCCTGATGATGGAAGATGCTATGGTTCATTGTCTGGAGTCCCAGGACCATCAACACAGAAACTGTTAGAACAACAGACTTATGGAGATGGTAAAATATATTCTGTCATATGTCTCCCCCATATAAATACACTTCTATTTGACTTTTTATTTTTTAGGTCACACTTTGATGCAGAAACAGGTTTTGGGGACAACAAAACATTCTGTCTGTTTTTACTGTGTGCAAGTATTTTGAAAATAAAGATTACTTTTGGTAAAATTTGGACTAATTATTTAGAGATGTATGTAAAATGTTTGAGGTAGATGTTGAGAAGATTCTGTTGTCATACAAAAGGAGTTTCACATTTACGGTAGTTTACAAATGTAACACAGAGGAGTTATGCTTTATAACACTTTATTATAAAACACTGAACACATCACGGTAAAAGATAGATTAGTTAGAAAAAGTTAGATTAGTCATATCAGACAATAATGTAAACTACTAATTAGATACAATTATTGCTTAAAATCTTCTTGGAATAAATCCAGCATAATTCCCATTGTGGTCAGGGAATTTTTCCCTCATCCTCAGACTACACAACTAGGAATTACTACTCTGTAGCCTCCCTCAGGTTTGTCAGGCTGCCATGCTACATGTTGTCTGTAAGATGCAGCTCAAAATGTGTTCCACGGTGTCCTGGCCAAGCGAAGAACTCTGTTTAAAGTATAAACTCCATGTGTGGGACAGTTGAATGCAGTTCTGGGCAGACTACTGGCAGCGTTCCTTTTCTAAATCAGTTGGCGTCTCTAGCAGGAACATACAGACCAAGAGGTTTGATTTGATCATGAAGAAGTTGTTCCACGAGGACCAGAGGGTAAGGACATCAAACAACACCTGCGTCTTCGTCCAGCTCGTCGTTCGCCTGCTCAGGGTTCTGGTTCTGTAGGCGTTGCTATAAAAGTGAAAGATCTGTTACAACAGTATTGAGTACTACTTTTGTTGTAATATTATTGTGCTTACCCGTTCAAGCTATGCGTTCTGATCCAATATTCTGAACTCGAGGTAAATCTTTCTCTCCAAGGTTCACAGCTGCTGCTTCACAACCTCAAAAGGCTGATGGGTGGCTCTGTTTTGAACCACGTCTGCTTGATGAGGTGACAGGAGGTTCAAACTCTTCATCAGCTGACTCCTCCATCACTGAGCTCTAAATAGTGTTAGAATAAAATTATATAAATGTAAAACAATATTCCTGCATAGTAAATTATATTTGACACACAAAGACATTTAGATCAGGTTTACACCTAGTCCAAATGAGGCCTAAACCAGTACTGGTTGTGTTGTAACCCAGCACCAAACACACAAAGTAACCAGTAAACCTCTGGCACCAACAGGATTATAGGAGGACTACACAGAACGTGGTGTTTACTCATGAGTGGTGCCTGAATAATTCCTATGCCATGATGTACATTCATCCCTTCCTGAATGACATATCAGGATAAAATGTAAAGTAGTCCATGGAGCTAATGCTAAGATAGGCTAATAATATGCTAGTGACTCATAATAAAATGCTAACAATTTGATAGTAGTGGGTTTATTTATAATATAGATTATGTCAACTGTTACTGGTCTTTTTAAAACATAAATTCATAGATATTCTCTATAAAACGCCTCTTGTTAATAGTAAATAGCTCAAGTTTTGGTTGGAAACAACATCCTTACCTTAGAAAGCTCCATTGCTAAAGCTAGCTCAGCTCTGGGTCGAGTAGCGACGCTCTCTATTGACTCGGCTTTACTGCGCGTGCACGTTAGGAGGCGTGGCTTTCGGCTCTTTCGGGAAGGGCGGGGGAGTGAGCAACTGCCTTTTGAACTTTAAAATCTCCTCCTCCTCGCCCTGACAACGCCATCTTACGGACCCTGCCTTTAAAGGAGATGTACAGTTGGATGTCATCTGCGTAAAGATGGTAGGAGATTCCTTTAAAAGAGCTCAGGATGTGATGATGAGGGAGCAGATAAAGGAGGAACAGTAGAGGGTCCAGCACAGAACCTTGTGGGACACCATGGGTGAGGGAGATGGTGGAGGACCAAAAGTTGGAGATGGCCACAGAGAAGGAGCGCTCAGACAGATAAGAGGAGAACCACTCCAGAGCAGTTCATGATAGGCCTACCCAGTCTCTCAGCCTACCTAGTAGCAGGTGATGGTCAACAGTGTCAAAGACTGCAGCCAGGTCCAGCAGAACCAGAACAGAACAGTCCCCTGCATCACTGAGAGTCAGAAGGTCATTAGAGACTCTGAGAAAAACTGTTTCAGTAGAATGAGCTCTACGGAAACCTGACTGGAAACTATCGTAGATGTTATGTTCATCAAGAGCAGCTGTGAGTTGTTTAGCCACAACCTTTTCAAAGATCGTAGAGATGAATGGAAGTTTTGAGATGGGTCTGAAGCTGCTATGGAGAGATGGATCTAGATTGGGTTTTTAGAGAAGCGGGCGGATTACAGCTGATTCATGTGACAATAAGAAAGCACACTTCACTTTAATCATCTGAAGATGTTTTATTAAAGAATTAACTCTTTAACTGACAAATAACCACCCACAGTTCTACAATCAGAGATGAGAACAGCAGGTGTGTGTGTCTGATCCACAGCAGAACTGGACACAGGTTCTATCAGATTTATTCATTTAAATTCTTATTGACTTTGGGGATGGACACACATGTACTACAGGTGAGTTTTATAGCGAAATAAACATCCAGACCTTCCTCAGATGCATCAGTATCTGATGAAAATAGGACTGATGCTGATCATCATTTGAGAGTCACAAAAAAACATGTTGGTCAAAAGCAGGTTTTCCAGTAATCAGACAGGTTCATGCTAAAATCCAAAAAGGTTCTAATACAGACAAGGTGCTGGGGTTGTGTTGTTTCACATACATACAAGCTGAACCCTTATGTCTATGGTTTATTATTATGTCTGTTATGTATATGGTTAGGAGACCCATCCAATATGGCGGCGACGCTGTTACAATCTCCAGCGGCCAATGGGGCGTCTACGTACTCATGTCTAAAATGGTCGGAAACGGAAAATGGGGAATTTAAAAGCCTCTCTCGTTAATTACAAGTCAGGCAGGATGGATCGCTGCTGCTTCCAGACGAGCGACTTTTCTAAACTGATTTAGTGGAGATCCTGAAAATGAAAATGTGTCTGAAAACTTGCTAAAATCCCTGAAATGTTACTGATTTATTTCTCTAAAGTGGAACAAAGTTTAGCGACTGACTTCAGCTCAGTTGTGTCAAAAAGCTTCAGAACAGCAAACGGATCCAAGCAGACCGTCCTGAGATTGTGTCCTCAGTAGAACCACATGAGTCCCGCTGCTGTTTCATACCTATTCTGTGTAAGTTGATCTGTGGTTTCCAGCTGAGCTCCAGCAGTCTGCGCTGACGATCGATCTCTTCCTCGTAGCGGACGATGGTTTTTTCATACTCGGAGAATATTTCTGCAGCAGCAGCAGTTAGCCGCTCTGTGATAAACTCTCTCAGAGACTGAGCTGAAGACATTGTTGCTGCAGAGCCTCAGAGAGTCACCTCACACACCAGAACCACGAGCTAACGCTGCTAGCAAACAACAAGCTAACGCTGCTAACAGCTTCCTTCCGGGTTATGTGGCGGTTGGTGAGCAGCGTAAAGGTGCATTAGCGCCACCTACTGGACTGGAGGAGATGAAGGTGTGGATCAGTTTCAGTTCTAAAGGCGACAGAATGAGACTGATAATAGTGGAAAGAGAAACTGTTGTAGATCTGAGGGAAATGATCACCAGAGCAGATTTAACTGGAGTCACACAGTGGCAGGTTTTTTAGGAACTCAGTTCTCTGGAGGAACAAATGATTTCATCCCTCCTGATTTTCTTAATTTGCTCACTTACAAAGAAATGATCACAAGTTTTTATGCTGCTTTCATCTGAATGGAGAAAGACTGAAAATCAACTCAAAGTCCAGAAAAACACATGAAAGTTGTTCATCAGCTGTTTGATTTCTGATGAATCGTCTGAATGTTTTCTAGTCAGTAAGAACTGAGGTGTCTGGTGTGAACCAGAAGGATCTGGACCCCCTCCATATGACTGAAGAAATGTGGGAGCAGCTTAATGAAATGGAGACCACCAGGATTTCATTCTCTGCAGTTTCTTGCCAGTTTGAGGAAGAAAAAGTTCAGTTGCCACAGTTTGATTAGCACAAACCTAAAGACAGATGTTCCAACCAGCAGCTCCACTGACCAGATGAAAGCAGCAAGTGGTAGAGAGGACTGTGGAGGAGCAGAAAGAACCAGGAATCCAGATCCAAATCCTTATGAAGATGATTCCGGCTCTTCAGAGACTGAAGTCAGTGAGGATGAAGATGACCAGGATGGGAACAATTCTTACTGTCAACTGAAACTCTTCTCAGACTCTGAGCCACAAACTAAAGACAGTAACAAAGACCGGAAGACGAGCAGGTCTTCTAAATCAGATGTTAAGGCTGTCAGATCTTTTCACTGCCCTGAATGTGGTAAAGCATTTCTCCATGAGCTCCAGAAACATGTGAGTGACAAGTCATTCAGGAATGACGTCTTCTGGCTGTTGGGTTAAAGAGACACATGAGAGTCCACACAGGAGAGAAGCCTCATGCTTGTGAGCTCTGTGGTCAAAGGTTTAGCTAAAAGGGACATTTAGACAGACACATGAGAGTCCACACAGGCAACAAAGCATCAATTTAATTACAAGTGTTTCTGTTGTTGTTTCCACATTCTTAATGTCAGTTTTGTACTACAGTTGGCAATCCTATTGATGCAGATTACCCTAGATTATCGGTACATAAAGGCACAAATATAGCATCTAGTCCTGCTTTTCCATCTTTCCTCCCTTTTTTCCAGGACGCAAAACGATTGAGTTTCAGAGTAGAGCGGTAGGTATTCTGCTTTTGGTGTTCAAGAGTTGTTCATCTTTCAGTTCAGACACGAACGATACCACCAAGACTTGTGTATTCGTAGCAGCTGGACAAGCTAAGCGCCTGACATTTGAATGCATTTATTGCTAAGTGACTGTCACTATTTTAACAGGGGAGGGGGAGGGGTGGATGTGTGGGGGAGGCCGAGAAGGAAGAAGCAGCTTTGTGAACTTCACAGGTGAAATCTCCCTGCAAGGTTTTATTCTTGTGCTGTGTTAAGTCGTGTTTTTGGTAACTCGTGCCTACTGTTGTTATTTGAAGGTTCTGTCTGGAGGGGCAAGACATTCTGCCTGTGCCACCCATAGCTACTTGTATTGCATTACAACCAGTGTTTGTAAATTTGGGATATTCTCTGACATTGTAAAGTCTGGATTTTTCAGAAAAAGAAACTTAAGTTCAGGCCTGTCAGAAGCATAAAAATAGTTCACTTTGGACGAAGTATCTATTCTAGTGCATTTAACTTTTAGTTAAATTGTAATTATTTAATATATTTCAGCTAACAACTGAACTACATGAGCTTTAAAATCTAAAAATATCAATGAAATAACATCAACAAATAAAGAGAAATGAAATGTCTGGTTTGTTCATTTGTTTGAACCCAATGGTCTCATTATCTGAATTTCAGAAATGCTTTGGAGCGTTCCAAGCTCTGTTTAATGCAGAAAATAGTAAAACATTTAAAAAAAATAAACTTCCAATGACAATGTTGAATGTTTGTTTTATATTTGCTGATGATAATAATAATAACAATAATACCGTTGTGAATATTGTCAATGTCACCATAAATGATATTCGTCTAAATACAGGTTCAGGCAAAACATCTGTTCTGGTGATGCTCGATCTAGTGCAGCCTTTGATACCGTGGACCACAACATCCTTCTTGATAGGCTCATAAACTGGGTGGGACTATCAGGCACAGTCCATGGTTGGTTCAGATTTTATCTGGAAGACAGAGGTTATGTTGTTTCTATTGGTGATCATAAATCAAAACAGATCACTATGACATGTGGGGTCCCCCAAGGCTCCATTCTTGGACCACTGCTCTTCAATCTCTACATGCTCCCCCTGGGTCAGGTCATACACAATAACAACATTATCTATCATAGTCGTAGCGGATGGCTGCTCATACTGAGCCAGGATCCTCTGGAGGTTTCTTCCTGTTAAAAGGGAGTTTTCCTTCCCACTGTCGCTACATGCTTGCTTAGTATGAGGATTGTACCAACACAATGACACTAGTCAGTGTCTTGATGCAATCTGCTGGGTTCCTTATATAGGAAACTTTTTTACTGATTGGCTTATGAACTGAACTGTATTGGAATGTTTACTTTGTGAAGAGCCTTGAGACGACTCTTGTCGTGATTTGGCGCTATAGAAATAAACTGAATTGAATAGTTATGCAGATGACACCCAGATGTACGTAGCTCTATCACCTAGTGACTGTGGTCCCCTAGACTCACTCTGTCAGTGTTTGGAGCAACGTAATGAGTGGATGCAGTCAAACGTCCTCCAGTTAAAGACAAGACTGAAGTTCTTGTCTTTGGAGATCAGAAGGATAGGATGGAGGTTACTGCTCAACTTGGCTCCAGAGGAATAAAAACAAAGACTCAGGTTAGAAATCTTTGGTGTCATAGTTGATTCAGACCTGAGCTTCACTGGTCTCATTAAGGCTATGACTAGATCAGCGTTTCATCATCTTCATCAAATAGCAAGACTCAGAGGTCTCGTGTCCAGACCAGACCTAGAGAAACTCATTCATGCGTTCATCTCCAGCAGGCTGGACTACTGCAATGGTCTTCTGTCTGGTCTTCCCAATAAAGCTGTGAAGCAACTGCAGCTTCTTCAGAACGCTGCTGCTAGAGTAAAGCTGAAAACGATCCATAATTAAGAGTTTTAACTTGCTGTTGTCAAATCAACCCAAAGATGATCTCTGATCAGTAGTTTCCATGTTCTTGATAGTTCCTTTGATTGTGTGTTATTTTATTTCATTTTGTCATCTGATGTTAGAGTTAACATCAACCAGGAGAGGGCGCCACATCACAACCTATACCTTTTGAACAGCTCTTTACATTTTATAAAAATATCATTAAAAATTGACATTTTTGCAGTGAAACAATAATTTGCCCTGGTGGAACACACACACGATGACAAGATGCAGGTCATGAATGGGAACGCGTGACAAAAATACTGGTGAACAAGTCAAACTCTGAGCAGACGTAGTAATAAAATGAAACTACGCACAATTCACACTTTTGTCTTTTTTTTTTACAGAAAATAACACAACAATGCAGCATATGCATAAAGCTAAAGCTTTTCATGTGAATGTTTTTTCCTAAACTGAGGTGAGTTTTATGATTAACAGTAAAAAACATAAATATACAAATAAACTTTAAATACCTGAGTGCTGCATGAAGTTCAAATAAAGCTCTGAATAAAAAAGCACGTGTAGAAGCAGAGTTTAGCTCAAATCATGTTCAGAAACGTCCACAGAAATGAATTGAAAGACCTCCTGTTTCACTTGAGTTGAAGGAAAATATACACCACTACAAAAATAACATGACATCAGATCTTACTAGGAAGAAATGACTAAATGGAGGATATCAGCCTACACCGTCGGTAATTAAAAGCTACCAAGACACTGAAACAGAAAAACCACAGCAGCAGGCCAGTCCTGAACTTGCTTAAAGGGGACATGTTATGCAAAACTCACCTGTTGCATTCTGTTGTGCTGCCATGTGGGTCTCTACTGACTCTATAAACTCTCCAAACTTGAAAAAGAAAATCCATCCATCCGTTTTCTGTCAGTGTTTGGTTTTAGGAATAATGTTCCTAAAAATGCTGTTTCAAAAAGTACCTGTTTGTGATGTCACAAGCAGGGAAAGTAGATAGAACCACCTCTCGTGCAACAGAGAGCTGCTGCTGAAGGGAGTAGGGTATCGCTGCAGACCCGGAGACTCCACTTTCAGGCCGACTCCACTTTCAGGCTTCGGCTGTTTTTGAGACAGCGCCGCCCCCTGGACTAGTTTCATGAGGAGGGTATCATACTATTGGGTTTCATAGCAATCCAAGATGGATCGAGGAGGGGATCACGAGCAGAGAGTAAGTTGTGATATGTTGAAAGTGAGTTGACGCTGTTTAATCACCGCGTGTAGTCTAAGCTAGGAGCTAATAAACTAATAGTAAAGAAATGGTCTAAATTGCTGATTTAGTTATTATACTGTCCATATTTTTATTTATATATATATATTATAAATGAACTAAGTTATTACCTTTTTTGTGGATGATTTCACAATAAGGCTTATAGGCAAACATTTTCATAAAAGTATGAAATAGTCCACAGTTTCTGGCTAATGGTTATTTTTTTTTTATTACATCTATGTTAATATTTAATGCACGCTACCCTTTGCTTACATTATAAATTATGTTTACTTACCCACGTTTGTTTTTATCTTTTACAATTTTTGAGCATAAGAAGCCTGAAAGTGGTGTTGGCCTGAATCTGGCGTTGTTGCAGTTAAACATCTGGCCAATAGAGGTTGCTGTCTCGAAAAGAGTCGAAGCCTGAAAGTGGAGTCGGCCTGAAGGTGGAGTCGGCCTGAAAGTGGCGTCTCCGGGTCTGCAGCGTTATACTATTGGCTGAAGGAGCAGTGGCTCTACTTCAAGCCCCTCTATCGCAGCTTCTAGCAGGCTGAGCGGGGGAGGGGTGGCACACAGCAGCTTGTTTTCGTAAGTGACAGAGCCCTGAAACGGCTCACTCTGGAAATGTCAAGAATAAAACTGCTGAAATCACTTTATGTGAGAGGGATTTAGAGCAAAGAACGTCATAAACATGTTTTATATAGACCATAAAAGTATTATTAATAAGTCATAATATGTCCCCTTTAAAGGGACACTAGTCAGTTTTGGCTTGTTTTTAGCACCCCCTAGTGTTCGTTGGCGAAACAGACAGTAAAACTTCTCTCCTGGCTGTGCGTTGGTCTTTTTAACACCTTAATCTAACAGCTGAAACGTCTCCTCAGCCTTCATTAGTGTCTACAGGAGCGGTTCATCACTAAATCAAACACATCAGCTGTGTTCATGATCTAAAACATGCAGGAAACATGC
>SSNS01000139.1:273216-301576 GCA_006937985.1 Aphyosemion australe
TGCAACTATCCACAATGGGCAATAACAAAAGGAAAAACGCAGGCACAATCTTCACTGTATCTACCCCACATTCACTACCTAAGCAACACTCACACACACCTGCTGTAGGTCAGTCAGACACACACACCTGCTGTGGGTCAGTCAGACACACACCTGCTGTAGGTCAGTCAGACACACACACACACCTGCTGTGGGTCAGTCAGACACACACACACCTGCTGTGGGTCAGTCAGACACACACACACCTGCTGTGGATCAGTCAGACACACACACCTGCTGTGGGTCAGTCAGACACACACACCTGCTGTGGGTCAGTCAGACACACACACCTGCTGTTCTCATCTCTGACTGTAGAACTGTGTGTGGTTATTTGTCAGTTAAAGAGTTCATTCTTTAAAAAAACATCTTCAGATGCATCAGGTGATTAAAGTGAAGTGTGCTTTCTTATTGTCACATGAATCAGCTTTTAGTTTGGTCTGTTTGTCTGTCCAGAACTCCCACTGCATTATGTCAGGAAAGATGAGGAGGTTCTGACTGACCAGCAGCTCTGGAACCAGGAGAGGACCTCCAGTTTGGACCAGGAACAACCAGAACCTTTACAGGAGGGACCAGAACCTCCACAGATAAAAGTGGAGCAGGATGAGCCAGAACCTTTGCAGATTCTAGAACAAGAGGAGCTCTGCATCAGTCAGGATGAAGAGCAGCTTGTACTGAAGCTGGAGTCGGTTACCTCCCTTGTGACTCCTGCTGATGAGGAAAGAGACCACGATGAACCAGAACCAGACACACACCAACTCCTTTTTTCACTGGTTCCTGAGGCTGAGATCAGAGCTGCTGCTGCTCCAGGGTCACCAGGTGAGGGGGGAGGTCTATGCTAACTTTCCTTACTGTGACATCACAATAAGGACTTTTTAAAAATGGCTCATTTTAGGCACATCATTTCTGAATCCAAACACTGACAGAAAATGAATGGACAGTTTTTATTCACATTTGCAGTGTTTATAGAGGCAGTAGAGACTCACGTGGCATTTTTATTTATTTATTTATAAACTTATTTTTTTAGAGGATTAACTGCTTGAGATGTAGCGTCTGTTTTTCGAGCGGGTCCTCTGACAATCCAACAAATAGAAAGCAAGATAACAGAGTTAAGAAGAAAAAAAACATTTCTAAGCAAAACATGACCACAGACAAACCAAAAAATAAATATCCTAAGTATATGTAAGCATAAGAAAAATTCAAAAGCATTCCTGAAAATCAGAACACAGAAAATGTATTGAAGATAAAGTTGGTGTTAAAAAATAAATCAAAAATCAAAAACAGGTGGAAATGGGCGTAACATGTTCATACACAGATGTTTTAAACGTACGAAAAGATGTAATTTACTTTAGAGCAGCTGGTAAATTGTTCCAATCCATCGGAGCTCTAACAGAAAAAGCCAGCTTCCCTGATTCCTTTTTAAAACGGGGTACGACAAATGAAATCTGATCAGCTCTGTGAATATTGTGTTGAGAATGAAACGGTATCAGCAGAGAAGTTAAATGAGATGGGAAATTAAAATGAACACATTTAAAAATAAACAGCAACCAGTGAAACCTTCGCCGAGCCCAACTGAAAGCCATGACAGACGTTCATACATATAGCAATGATGAGTTCGAAAAGGACAACGCAATACAAAACAACATAAGCTGTTATAAATAACATTAATAGAATTAAGAACAGAAGTAGTAGAGTTCTGATAAATGACATCAGCATAATCTAACAGTAAAACAGAAGCTGAGTGACAATATGCTTTCTCACACAAAAATCAAAACAGGTAATGGAGCGTTATAAGGTTTTTAAACTAAAGTTGATCCTATTTGTGACAGACTGAATGTGCTTTTTAAAGGACAGATCCAGCTCTAGCCAGATGCCCAAATATTTAATTGATTCAGAATCAGGCTGAGAGAAATCTAAAAAATGTAAATTTAATTCACTATGTAAAACAGAGGAAGGACTTCTCTGGAAAAGCATCGAGATTTTGATTTATTTAAAAGCAACTTGTTATAAGCTAGCCAGTGTTGAACAGTATTAAAGTTTGACTGAAGAGACTCTCGAATCTCAATTAGGCTTGGTTTTGAGCAATATAAAATAGTATCGTCAGCATATAAATGAACAGAACACGAGGAACAACACAAACAGGAGAGGCCCTAAGCAGGGGCGTGTCCAGGGAGTGTCAGCATCATTGGAGGCCAAGTGGACTGTAAAAGAGATGAAACTACGGATGATCATGATTCTGCTAATTAGACCTCTATGGTCTGTGGATCCGTCTACTCAACTTGGATGTGTAAAAGGGTTCATCCATAAAGTACAAGTCAATGACACTGTGCAACCTGTACGTCAAAAGCTGCAACGCATGCCGTTAAGTGTACGTACGGAGGTGTCTGCAGAACTCACGCTTGCTCAAAGTAGGTGTCATCAAAAGAATCGACACAGCTGAGTGGGTGAGTCCCCTGGTTGTGGCATGGGAGCACAAAGGAGGGTTGAGACTGTGTGTTGACCTTTGTGAACCTAATAAGAGTATCATCACAGACTACTATCCTCTTCCTCATATGGAGGATCCGTTGTCTGAATTAGCAGGTGCCACCCCCTACAGATTGAACCGAGCTCAGCTTACCACAAATTACCTTTGCATCCAGAGAGCCGCAAGCTGACTGCTTTCATCACACACGACGGGTTGTTCCAGTTCACATGTGTCCCATTGGGACTGGCATCTGCACCGTCGGCTTTCCAAAAGATGATGCAACCAGTCCTGAAAGATTTGCCTGGTGTTCTGAACTACTTAGATGATATCATTGTCTATGGAACCTCAAAGGAGACACATGACACACACCTGCAAGCTGTTCTTCAATGTCTCAGAGATGTTGGCCTGCAGATCCACATTGTGAAAATTTCTTTCTGCCAGTCCCACATTACATTCCTGGGGCATATCATCTCCAAGGATGGTCTGCGCCCAAGCCAAGATCACCTTACAGCTATTGCTGAGGCTCCTGCTCCTACAGACATGGCTGCGTTACGTTCACTCCTGGGATTGACATCCTGGTTCATTAAAGGGACACTTTGCAACTTTTTTATATTTTTAAATTTTCTTACATTTTCTTGAGCCAGTATGTGCAAAAATGACCCTTTACAGGGTCAATGAAAGGTCACCCAGCCCCTATCGCCCCCTGTGGCCAGAATATTCCACTTGCAACTTCACAGTTGCCGGTCCGGTCTGCTGGGTCTTAGAAAAAGTCAGCTTGACCTACCTGGATCTGCAGTATGGCTCCGGCATGTTTCCTGCATGTTTTAGATCATGAATGCAGCTGATTTGTTTGATTTAGTGATGAATCACTCCCATAGAAACTAATGAAGGCTGGGAGGACATTTCAGCAGTTAGATTAAGGTGTTAAAAAGACGAACGCGCAGCAAGGAGAGATGCGTTTTACTTTCGGTTTTGCCAACAAGCACTAGGGGATGCTAAAAACAAGCCAAAACTAACTAGTGTCCCTTTAAGTTTATTCTGGATTATGCTACACTGGTGGAGCCTCTGTGACAGTTGCTGAAAACGGACACAAAAACTGAAATCCAGTGGAACGAACTCCAACTACGGGTTGGGAGCTGTATTGACGCAGTTGCATCCAGATCAGGTGGAACGAGTAGTGGCGTTTGCTTCTCAAACACTTTCTCCCGCAGAGAGGAAGTAATCCACCACAGAAAAGGAAGTGTTGGCCTGTGTCTGGGCCATGGAGAGGTGGCGCACATATGTGTGGGGCAGCAGATTCATGCTTCGTACTGACCATCAAGCTCTTACTACCCTCCTCAGCACCAACGGAATGAACAGAGCAGGCATGAGAATCGCACGATGGTCAGCGAGGTTACTATGCTTTCAGTATGATGTGCAGTACCGTCCTGGTGCTCAGAATGTCATGGCAGACTGCCTCTCACGTAATCCCCTGACGGACTCAAATGAGGAAATGGAGGCGGGACTGGACCTTCTGCTGGAGATTGCGGAAGTTTCTCTTTTCCTGGCGACAATGCCGCTGGCGGATTTTAAAGCGGAATGTGAGGACTGCCCTACTCTTTCTCTTCTGCGATATAAATGTACATTTTTGTCCTTTAACATACACTTTGTACAACTTTTGACACTTTATTCATAAGATTTTAAATACTAACTGTGAAATTGTTTCACTTGATGGACACTCAGTGCTGGACAGAGCAGGGATGTACTATGTGAAGCTTCTCGTCAGTGGGGTGGAGGTATTTGGGCCTTTATATCTATATAATGAAAAATAGCACATGTAAATATATACAATTACTTTATCAGTAAATGTGAAACAGGAGTACACCACCACAGTGCTAAATGTGATGTAGTCAAGTCTGGGTTACAGGGACATCCTTCCGGTAGTGTGACCAGATTCAAACTCGCCAAACTAACATTTAAGATGTTAAATTTACCACTGAAACAAATACTCAAATGTTTCCATTAAAAAAAGTTATTTTGGGGTTTAGTTACTCTTTAAAAAGAGTAGACGGAAAAAGCGTTTGTATTATTAATTTAAAGCAGCATTCCGCAACTTTGCAGTTATATGATCTCTGTCGCCCTCTAGAGGCTTGCTGCGTAACGTCACTGTCTTAACATTAAATCTCTCTCTCGGGCATAAAAGGCATGTTTACATTCCTAATGTCAGGCAAAACAACAAAAACAAACTTTTCCACCTCCACACATTGAATAAATCATTTTATCAGGACTGTATAACAACTTTATGCCCGACCAAACACAATAACCCCTGTGAAATCATTTATTACTTACCTAGCCATTAGCAGCACGGCTAGGTCAGAGTCCGTAGTTCATGCCTTTCTTTCTAAAAGAGCGCTCCAGCAAGGAAAAGACGGCCCGATAATAACTCTGGTCTTTGCTCTTGCTCTATGACGTTCTTCTTTTCTTTTCCTGTATTCCTCTGATAAGGAATTTCTAGCTTTCTTTGGTGAATCTGCCACTGCAAGAGCAAGTCTACGTTATACAAGTATGGCAAGCCAAAGGGATAAAAAATGCGCGTTCTAAACTCCGCCAAAATGCTCATTTAAGACGCGTGTTTTGGCGGACATAATGCTCACTTTTAGAACACGCGAGTTTTTGCCACCTTTGGCGTCAAAACGCATGTTCAAGATGCGCATTTTGGCGGACATAACGCGTGTTTAGAACGCACGCTTTTTTATCCCTTTGGCTTGCCATATTCTGCCGTAAAACGACACCCAGTCAGTACTTTTGGCGCTACCCGAAGCACAAAAACTGTATAGCGCAGTAAACAGACGTGGGACCCCCCAACACTATCACAGGTATGAAAATGAACATAATAGATAATACTATGACGCAAAAACTTTACAAAAAAGCATAATTTTAAGGTGTAAAAGTTGCGGAATGTTGCTTTAATAGAGTGGGGACAAACATTTGTGTGCGGCCTGGGGGTTGGGGGGTGTTAACCGGCTATTAACCGTTAAGGGTTGTCAATAACTGATTATACAAATTTTGGTAAACATGCATCCCTATGCTGAGTCATCCTTAATGGTGTTCATGATGGTTGAAACCTTGTTTACTGGATAAAAATAAAAACTAAACTCGTTCATAACGGTGATAAACGCGATACTGTGATAGCGTTTACGATAGCAGTAACAAATTTTGAGATTATAAATCATGTTTGATGTTTTGGCAGCGCTATTATTTATTCGTGGTAATAAAACACTAACTTACGTAAGCAATTATCATTGAACAGAAAGAGAAAAGCAGTGGAAAATAATAACTACGGATTTTAATGTCAGCCAATTTTTATGTAATTAAATAAACCAATGTTGTCCACAGATAGCTTGTTGGTTTTTAGTCCGCAATCTGATCCATCTGCAGCTTGGCCTGGCCCGAACCTTCTGGTTCTTTCCTCACCGGGGAGACAGTCAGAGCTTTTGAGCTATTTCAAATAATCCAACAAGCCTACTTCTTAATATATTTAATCCACACTAATTTACATTCCTCTACTGTGTTGCATTCAGAGAAGACTACATTCCTCTACTGAACTACGTTGTGAACCACACTGAACCAAACTAAATGAGCTATATATGATATAAAACGGTTTGTTAAAACAAAGTACTCATGCTTATCTCCCTAGGAGAAATTTCTCTGCATTCCTCCTGAAATTGATTTGGTTAAAACATCTCCACAAAAAGTCTCCATTGTTTATCCTTGTTTTATACCTTTTAGTCCTACAGTTTTAGGGGAGGATAGTGGCTTCTTAGGTTTACAAGAAATTTCTTCTGGGCTGCTCTGTGTGTTGGCTTCCAGTCCAAAATGCTGTTTCAACTGACCGAAAGGTCCTGGCTGTAGCTAGCTTGTAGCAAGGGGTGGAGAGTGGAGGCGAATAACAAAGGCCAGTAATGAATTTGCAGTTAATCGTTAGTTAACTATAAAACTGATCCAGCCATCCATCCATCCATTCATTTTCATCAGCTTATACGGAGTTGGGTCACGGAGGCAGCAGCCTAAGCGAAGAGGCCCAGACTTCCCTCTCCCCAGCCACTTGGGGCAGCTGCTCCAAGGGAATCCCAAGGCGTTCCCTGCCCAGCCAAGAAACAGTCCCCCCAGTGTGTCCTGGGTCTTCCTTTAGGTCTCCTCCCAGTTGGACGTGCCCACAAAACCTCACCAGGGAGGCGTCCAGGAGGCATCCTAATCAGATGCCCGAGCCACCTCAACTGGCTCCTCTCAATGTGGAGGTGCAGCGGATCTACTCCGAGCCCCTCCCGGATGACCATGCTTCTCACCTTTTCTCTAAGGGAGAGTCCAGGGATTGATCACGGGACTGATTATGATTTAAAAAATGTGTTGATTGATGGCCCTAATTGTTTCATTAATCAATGTTTTCTTTTGTCTTTTAACCTGTCCAGAACTTCCACAGCATCATGTCAGGGAAAATGAGGAGGTTCTGACTGACCAGCAGCTCTCTAACCAGGAGATCATCTCCAGTTTGGACCAGAAGGAACCAGAACCTCCACTGATCAAAGAGGAACAGCAGGAACTCTGTATCGGTCAACATGAAGGGCCGTTCATTCTGAAGCAGGAAAATGTTTCCTTCATGGTGACTTCTCCTTCTGAAGAAACAGATGGCTGTGAACCAGAACCAAACAGAAACCAACCCTTGTGTCAGAGTTCTACTGATGCTGAGAACCAAGCTCAGGATGGATGCAAGAATGAAAACTCAGAATCAAACAGCAATGAAGAACTGACACAAAATAAAAGACGTCAACAAACCAAAGATCACAGAGACGGTGTAGACAGTCAGAAACTAAAAAGGCGCAAGAGGGCTTACAGAAATAAGAGATCAGTTTCATGTAAAATCTGTAGGAAATATTTCCATTACAAGTGTGCTTTAACTAAACACATGAGATATCATACAGGTGAGAAACCATTTAGATGTAAAACCTGTGGTAAATGTTTTTGTCAGAGTAGTGACTTGACTGTTCACATGAGAACTCACACAGGTGAGAAACCATTTAGATGTCAAACTTGTGGTAACTGTTTTGCTCAGAATAGTCACTTGACTAGTCACATGAGAACTCACACAGGTGAGAAACCATTTAGATGTAAAACTTGTGGTACATATTTTTCTCACAATAATTACTTGACTAGTCACATGAGAACTCACACAGGTGAGAAATCATTTAAATGTAAAACTTGTGGTAAATGTTTCTATAGGAGTCATCACTTGACTAATCACATGAAAATTCACACAGGTGAGAAATCATATCTATGTAAAACTTGTGGTAAATGTTTCTATAGGACTGGACACTTGACTAGTCACATGAAAACTCACACAGGTGAGAAACCATTTAGATGTAAAACTTGTGGTATATGCTTTTCTATGAATAGTTCCTTGACTAGACACATGAGAATCCACACAGGTGAGAAACCATTTAGATGTAAAACTTGTGGTAAATGTTTTTCTCAGAGTAATGAAATGACTAAACACATGAGAACTCACTCATCCATCCGTCCATCCATTCTCTGCTGCTTATCCGGAGTCGAGTCACGGGGGAAGCAGCCTAAGGAGGGAGGCCCAGACCTCCCTCTCCCCAGCGACCTGGGCCAGCTCTTCCCTGGCCAGCCGAGAGACATAGTCCCTCCAGCGTGTCCTGGGTCTTCCTTTGGGTCTCATTCCGGTTGGACTTGCCCGGAAAACCTCACCAGGGCGGTGTCTGGGAGGCATTCTAATCAGATGCCCGAGCCACCTCAACTGGCTCCTCTCAATGTGGAGGAGCAGCGGATCTACTTCGAGTCCGTCCCGGATGACTGAGCTTCTCACGCTATCTGTAAGGGAGAGCCCAGACACCCTGCAAAGAAAACTCATGAGAATTCACACAGGTGAAAAACCATGTCTATGTAAAACTTCTGTAAACTATGTAAATGTTTTTCTCAGAATAAGGACTTGTCACATGAGAACTCAACATCAGTGTTGCCAACTCAGTGACTTTGTTGCTGTTACCTAATAACTTTTCAACACCCTCAATGACTTTTTATTCCAAACAGCACCTAGTGACGAACCTTTTCTAAGGACCCTTTGCTACTTTCTGTAAAATCTTCTTGTACATATACCCTGTAGATTAGCAAAAAACCCAGTTTGTGCTCCGGATCATCCTTCCATGAGCCAGGAAAGAGAATGATCTGCGCATGTGCACGAGGATGATCACGTTACATCGACTGACCAACCAAACGTTTCTCGGCTGGGCCAATGAGAAAGGTACAGCTGCAGAGCTGGAGACCGCTGATTTACGCCTGGTGCTGATTCACGCTTTTACTGTTAGAGACGGCACAGGCGTGAATCTGCTGCCTCTGGGTCTGCAGTCGTCAGGCACTTTGGTCCTGCCTGCATTTGGCAAATAACAAAGTCAGCGGGAGTTTGAACCACCGTCCCGTTAACACATGCAGCTCTGTGGCTCATCGGAATGACCTTCAGTGACACGGGGATGCTATTATATCATGACACCAGCTCCCTTTAGCTCGCTGCACTGGTGGCTGTTATCACGATCTAGATAGAGATAAAACACAACGGAGAAGTGGAGAAACTATGAGGGTAAAAAAAGCTGCTGTCCAAGAAAATGCTGGTAAATGCACAAACGTGACAGAGTGTGAGAATGAGGAGAGCAGGAGGTCTGAGCTATGTTCTATAACTGAACTGTTTGGATCACCAGACCAGATCTGCCTTAATATCACTTTATTTGTACTTTTAGAATTTATTTTACACATCAAAGCACGCTGGGCCATTTGAATCATACTACTTAATCATTTAAACTAATAAAATAGTTTTGGTTTTCCTCCCTTTTAATACTAAGAGTTTTTAAAATCTTTAGTGAAAATTTTTGAAGATCAGAAACCAAAATTTCTGAGAAACAAAATACTTCAGACCCTAAAAAAGGAAAAGTGCTTTGGGTTAAAAAACGTCTGCAGATGAGTTCATTCAAGTCAAATGTGTGATTACAGTCATATGTATATATATTTATTTCATTTTAGATGTTGAGGAAAATTAACGCCAATGTTGCGTGATGTCAATGTGCAAATTAGCGTGTGACGTCATCTGGCGACATCTGGGTGAACTTCAGCTACTTTCTGTCGGAGGCAGTTGGCAACACTGGTCAACATTAAATTAAACATTAAACATAGAACATTAAATTAAATTCAGTTGTAAATATATACCACAATGGTTACTTAAAAGCCTTGTTCAATCGTTAGTGCTTTCTTGTGTAGACCAAGCATCTATTATTTGGTCCAGCACAAGTGAAAATAATTTGCATAAACTACAAGTAGCACAAAATAAAGCTGCTCGTATTGTTTTAGGCTGTTCTTACAGAACAAATGTGAGAACTATGCATGACAAACTTGCTTGGCTCAGTGTGAAGAGTAGATTGAAGTATTTTTTGGTGACACTCGTGAGGAAAATTATAATTACAAAAATACCAAAAATTATACATAGTAAGTTATTATTTTTCTCAGACAATCATACCTATAATACACGGCAGATAAATGAGATGAAAGGTATTTTACCACGCAGTAGAACAAATCAAATTCAGCGAGCATTTCACTATAGAGCTGTGGTTGCATGGAATGCACTACCTAGATTTTTAATATTTGAAGGTAATACAATTTTGTTTCAGAAGAAACTTAAAATTTTTTTGTTTACACATTCAATTGTATTGTGATTATGAATTTTGTAATGAAAGATTGGGTATTTGGTTTGAAGGCTGTATACTAGGTATCGGTGGACTATGAAATGAAACCATGGACATGAAGCCACCATTCTGTTGTACTTTATTTTTCAATACTAATTGATGTGATTAACTCCTTTCCTGATATTAGTTTGTATATGTAATTTTGTTTTAAATATGCAATTTCATCTTGAGCTTCTATGGATCATGTGAATTAGGTATATGTTTGTGTGTGTGTGTGTGTGTGTGCGCGTGGATTATCTTATGTAAAGTAAATCATTGTATGAGGATGTATGAGACCCCAGGAAGACTAGCATCTGCATTTAGGCAGAAGCTAATGAGGATCTCAATAAAACGAAACGAAACATGGTGAAAAGTCTTTTCCATGTTTGATCTGTAGAGCGAGATTCAGCCGGTGGCCTAGTGGTAGAGTGTCCGCCCCGGGACTGGGATATCAGGGTTCGATTCCCGGTCGGGTCATACCAAAGACTTTGAAAAAATGGGACCCAATGCCTCCTCGCTTGACACTCAGCACTAAGGGGTTGGATTGGGGGGTTAAACCACCAAATAGTTCCCGAGCGCGGCCACAGCTGCAGCTCACCGCTCCCCACCATGGGGATGGGTCAAATGCGGAGATGTAATTTCACCAGTGTGTGATGATGACTTGGGACTTTAACTTTAACTTCTCATGTAAAATTTCACACTTGATATTTTTTCATTAAAGGAACTAGGGGCAGGATCTTTAAAAAATCTGTAAAAAATTAAACATGTACAGTATGTTAATTTTTTAAAAGCTAATGGGTGATGAAGCGTTATAAACCAAAAAGAATGAGGCCACCATCGACATATAAATCTATGGACATAGCCCGCCCATTTGGTCTTTAATATACAAAATGATGCAAAATGGGAGGTTCCAAACGCCTCCATTTTGGTCGTGTCATACGTCTCGTCACGCCCACACAGCCCATAAATGGGAAAGAGGTGGAGCCGAGGGTGGGGCAGTGAGGGTGGGACCAAATGACAACACCCATCAAACTGAAGCGATGTAGCAAGCTAGCTCAAAGCTAACCTGGACTCAACACGGACTTGGGAGCTAAACTAACGGAGGGAGCTATTAGCTACAAGCAGAGCTAACACTGCACAACCGGAGCTTACCTGAAGCTCACACTGAGTTTTTAGCAAACGGAGGGGCGCTTTTTCATGACAAACCAACTCTATCTGTGAATAAAACAATATCAAATCGGTAAGTTTTTGCAATACAAAATACGTAATTTCCTTAATGACATATTTTGCTTAAAGCAAGTTTTCTATATTTTTAACATAATTGTTAGTGTATGAGATCCGTGAGTAATCTAAGTGACTTATTAAATTTCATTTTATATTAATA
Source organism: Aphyosemion australe (assembly GCA_006937985.1). Lineage (NCBI taxonomy): Eukaryota > Metazoa > Chordata > Actinopteri > Cyprinodontiformes > Nothobranchiidae > Aphyosemion > Aphyosemion australe. The sequence continues at coordinate 284,864 of SSNS01000139.1, forward strand.
CTTGTTTGTCTCCCACTTACACAACTTTTATCACAAGTAGTCTTTATTCCAGACTTTCTGGAAGTAACGAGACATGCAGATAAAGTAAGCACAATATCACATGCTAGAAACAGAATAATCATGAGAACAAGAATAATCATGAGAACAAGAAACCATAACATTGATTTGAAAAATAAATATATAAATAAAAAATAAAAGTGTAATATGTATGTATAATAGAAATGAAAATGTTCAGATTAGTGTAACTCACTGTGATTAATAAAATATATCAGCCATAGATGATTAGTAATCAGGAATTTAGGTCTGGGAGGGTGTAAGTTTCACACTTTTATTATACACTTTTATTTTCTCTTATTTTTTTTATAGATCTGTTACGAGGTCATCATGGCTGCCTGTACATCCTCTACATCAGCTAAAAAAAGCAGAAAATGTAAGTACTTGTGTAGGAGCCATTTCTTTGTGATTTCTTTCTTTATTTCTTGTTTCACCTGTGGTGATGGTGGCAGTACCTGATGGAATTACATGGGCGTGGCCACATAGGACACAGATGGTAAAGGTGTGTTCACAGGTGTTTGGGAGGGCTAATTAAACATGGGTGGCGGGGTGAGCGCACATTTTTTTACCGCTCGCCACACCATGATGCAAAGTCTTTATTCTTTGTAATTCTGAATGTACTTTTAGAGCAACAGCACAATGATATAAAAGCAGCATAAGTTAAATAAACAAGATAATCAAAGCAAGCGGACGTTTGGAATTGCTTATTGAAGCGCGTCAAAAAACACCTCTCCGCCTCCACCCAGCTGAGTGACCTACAATTAAGTCACTACAACAACTTGTCTTGACCATGTAGAATAGTAATGACTTTGTAATTTCAACAGCTAGGGCCAAACCTGTTGAACTGTCATTCATTATATTACTTTTTCTCCATAGCCATCTGGATAATTGAAGACAGCTACGTGAGGCGCAGTGCCCAGAGAGCTGCAGATACCATTGGAGACAACCTTGGCCTCCATGACTTCCGTGTTTCCTGGTTCGGTTGGGGCGGACTGAGGTGGAAAGACCTTCTCCCCTTTTTTTACCACGCCCTGCGAGGAAGAGCAGCTCCTGATGTCCTTCTCATCAACTGTGGTGGCAATGACATGGGGGTGATCAGCAGTGTGAAGCTGGTCAACATGCTGAAGGAGGACCTGCACCGGCTTCACCTTCTACACCCTCAAATGTGCATCATCTTCTCTTCCATCACCCAAAGGTGTAGATGGAGGGCTGGTGTAAAACCTGCCAAAATTGAGAAGGCCAGGAGGTTTGTCAACAGTGTTATGGCTACATTTATTTCCAGCTTAAATGGTGCCATTGTTGCACATCCTCACATTAGATATGACAGTCCAGGGATGTTTTTGTCAGACCAAGTTCATTTCACAAATAGGGGAAATGATATTTTTTTAACTAATATTGCCAATTTTCTTAAATGCCAACTCCAAAGGCAGTGAAAGGTTTCCAGGTGGGAGTCTCGCTGCTTTTGAACTTGGCCTTTAGGACGGATTTATTTTCAGGCAAAAGTACAAACATATCCCTGGTTGTTATAGCTAATGTTTTGTTGATGTAATTTTTTTTACAATTACATCTATAGCCATAACACTGTTGACAACTCTGTTCTTCCTTCCCAATCCAATTTTCCTCTCACTCAGCAGCTCTCTGGGCCCCTTTTCTTGCTTCCTTTACACATTTTTCCAAATGTACTGACAATGTTATACTTCCAAAATAAATGTTTTTTTCTCAATGACTGGAATTTCTTTTGATAACACAAAAAAGAATTAAAGAATAATTTATGCTAAGTGGTTTCTACAATAGGCCCATTTTAAGTCCAACAACTTCTTAGCAGCCAATTGAATTTTTTTTTACTATGCTAGCTGTACTTGGTTTAAAGATCTTAATATTAAAATAAACTGAGGCTGCAATAATGCGAAACGAAATCATACTTCTTACGTAGCTAAATAACTATTACATTTGTTGATATTTTTTACAGATATTGGTAATGATGTACTTGTGTGTAAAAAAACAGACTTAAATCATTTGTCACTCTTTATTGAAATAAAACAAAAAAACAGACACAAAATATGAATATGAAAGAAATGGCAAAAAGGGTGATGCACATAGATTGTAAAGTACATATTCTTATCTTCCTGTCATGTTAGGGCAATCTTTACAAGAAAAATGATAGAATTTTAATAACAAGTGCAAGCATTGCTCTGTAAGTCTGTGAAATTCCATTTATATTAACAAAATTCTAAAAATGTCCTGTACAGCAACACGACAGAAGAATGGTGGTCTGTCTGCCAGAAAGTGCTGAACAGTTTTGCTCTTCCAAGAGGAGTCTTTTGTGTATGAGGTTCCCCTTGAATATAATGTTATCATAACATTGGTTTGGATTATGTTTTGTCAAATTTGCATGTAAATGCTGGACCAATCTGGAATAAAGTGGGTTGATAGAGGACAAACGAGTAAAGGAGAGAAAAATAAAAACAATAAGACAACAAATAAAGCAAACACAAAAAACGGCAACCAGCTGCTACACCTGTAAAAAAACCATAAGAATCACCAAGTAAACTCGTGAGATGAACAACTGTAAACATGTAAACCATGAACAACAAACATCAACAAGCATGTGTCCGTGCGTGCGTGCGCAGGAATGTGACGTGTGAGACCTCCAAGGATCAGGTGCACGCTGAAACAGCCCCAAGCACAAGGAAACCAGCAGCCACCGCAGAGCACAGAACCAACTCAGCCCACCTCCAAGACAGCTGAGCACCTTGCTACCCATAAGTCAGCGAGGGGCCACATCCAGAACTGGGTTGACACAAGCCATTGGCCACAAGGGCTAAAGGAGCCTGAAACAGAAGAATTAAAATTATAATCAAATACAATTGGTGTTCAATATGACGTAACTGTCATGATTATGCATTCTCCTCTCACATGATTCCAAGATGGCAGCCTCCTGTCTGTATGTCAGAAAAATGAACGAAACAGAAACGGAGCTGGATATGGAGGAAATGCGCCTACTTGTTTTGCTGATGAGGCGTCACCACCACCGTTATTTGAAGGTTAGAGTATAGGTATGGTCATGGCTGCAAAGAAGGGTCAGGCAAGGAGTTTATGACGGTGGCGGCGACGCCTCATCTGCAAAACAAGTAGAAGCATTTCCTCCATATCCAGCTCCATTTAATTTATTTTTCTGACATGCACAGGAGGCTGCCATCTTGGAATCATGTCAGAGGATAAACGGAGAAGCAAGTGATGCCGCCAACCATGACATAGCTCTGAGGAAGAAGAAGAAGAAAGAAGAGGAAGGCCTAGGAGCAGTGGCAGCTGGTGAAATTTTTTTTCCGTTGGCCCCATTTTTGCAATGAGTTTTCAGATTTGCTCTAACCACATATCACCATTAGGGTACGCCAAAGTACCATTCTTATTCTTCACACTATTTTAAAATATTAAATTAAAGCAAAAATACTAAGTTTTTTACGTTGCAGTTTAAATCTGTAATACCTGTCTGAATCCAGGCTGTCTGTACCACGCAGCTCAAAGGGAGGCAGGGGAAAACAAAAAGGCACCGGTGTTAGCACAGCCATTTAGCCAGAGGTGGACTGTGGAGAGGTTCCAGTAAAATATCCTAAGTGAGAGTGGCCAGGATCAAATAGGTGTCTCTGGAAACAGGAATAGGAACAAAGTTATAGAGGTCATCAGGTTAATGATCAGCTTAAATGAAACAGAAAGAGGTGCTGCCTGATTTTCAACGTTAGAACCGGTTAGAACAAATGAAGTGGCGTTGAATTGAGGTCACCAGAGATGTTTTAGAATATTTTAATTCTTCCTTTCAGATGAGCTTGTAATGTTCAGCAGCAGAAACTGGGGGTGGTGGCAGGAACTGAACCGCAGGGAGACAATGAACACCTGCAAGTAAAAAAAGGAACAAACAAACCAAAAACCCCACACTGCTGGGATTCAACCATACCTCTCTTACCTGATATAAAATTAATTTTAATTCTATGTCAAACATCTGAACATTTTTTGCAGTCTTTTTATGTTATATATTTTTTATAATTTTAAGATTTTTTTTTTGTCTTTAGTTTTACATGAAGAACTAGGTCATTAAATGTCTACAGAATATTTGAGAAGGTTGCATACTATGCATTTTGTATGTTGTAACTTTTAGTATTTGAAATTTATCAAGTGTTGACTTTCTTATCTTAGTTGTAAAAAAATACATAAATGTTATCACCTTAGGTCCCGTTCATGCAGACTCTAAGGGATAGATAGCATAAAATAAAGTAACGGTAAATGAAACAGTGCATGAGTGTTTAAAGTCCATTTACAACTCAGAGTAGCATCCATTTTTCCTCAGTTCTTTAGGAGCAATCCTGGACAGTTGTTCCCCATTCATTCATACTGCAACTGAAAATAATTCTGGTTGTTGGGGTCTGTCTGGGTTACAAGATAATGAGCTTCTTCAGTGTATACTTAGGCCCCGTTCATGCAGGCTCTAAGTTAATGTTGATCAACGTACTATATCGCTGGTAAGTGCATCGAACAATAGTGAAAACGAATGTTTGTTTTCATAGTACACATCAAATGTTACTTAGGCCCCTTTCATGCAGACTCCAAGTAACATTTCAGTGGTGTCCAATGAAAGTAAGGCTCTTCACATGCCATATTTTGCTTTCCGTCTGGAAATTACAGAAAAGATGTTAATTGGTCATAAGTTCTGACATGCATGTAACGAAATGTACACACAGACAAAAGATACACACACACATATATACAGACAAATACATATATACACACAGACAAAAGATACACACACACACATATATACAGACAAATACGTATATACAGACAAATACATATATACACACAGACAAAAGATACACACACACACATATATACAGACAAATACATATATACAGACAAATACATATATACAGACAAATACATATATACACACAGACAAAAGATACACACACACACACATATATACAGACAAATACATATATACACACAAACAAAAGATACACACACACACATATATACAGACAAATACATATATACACACAGACAAAAGATACACACACACATATATACAGACAAATACATATATACACACAGACAAAAGATACACACACACACATATATACAGACAAATACATATATACAGACAAATACATATATACACACAGACAAAAGATACACACACACATATATACAGACAAATACATATATACAGACAAATACATATATACACACAGACAAAAGATACACACAGACATATATACACACACACACATATATACAGACAAATACATATATACACACAGACAAAAGATACACACACACATATATATACAGACAAATACATATATACAGACACACACATATATACAGACAAATACATATATACACACAGACAAAAGATACACACACACACACATATATACAGACAAATACATATATACACACAGACAAAAGATACACACACACATATATACAGACAAATACATATATACAGACAAATACATATATACACACAGACAAAAGATACACACACACACATATATACAGACAAATACATATATACAGACAAATACATATATACAGACAAACACATATATACACACACACAAAAGATACACACACACACATATATACAGACAAATACATATATACACACAGACAAAAGATACACACACACATATATACAGACAAATACATATATACAGACAGACAAATACATATATACAGACAGACAAATACATATATACACACAGACAAAAGATACACACACACACATATATACAGACAAATACATATATACAGACAGACAAATACATATATACAGACAGACAAATACATATATACAGACAAATACATATATACACACAGACAAAAAATACACACACACACATATATATACAGACAAATACATATATACACACAGACAAAAGATACACACACACACACACACATATATACAGACAAATACATATATACAGACAGACAAATACATATATACAGACAGACAAATACATATATACAGACAAATACATATATACAGACAGACAAATACATATATACAGACAAATACATATATACACACAGACAAAAGATACACACACACACATATATACAGACAAATACATATATACAGACAGACAAATACATATATACAGACAAATACATATATACACACAGACAAAAGATACACACACACACATATATACAGACAAATACATATATACAGACAGACAAATACATATATACAGACAAATACATATATACACACAGACAAAAGATACACACACACACATATATACAGACAAATACATATATACAGACAGACAAATACATATATACAGACAAATACATATATACACACAGACAAAAGATACACACACACACATATATACAGACAAATACATATATACAGACAGACAAATACATATATACAGACAAATACATATATACACACAGACAAAAGATACACACACACACATATATACAGACAAATACATATATACAGACAGACAAATACATATATACAGACAAATACATATATACACACAGACAAAAGATACACACACACACATATATACAGACAAATACATATATACAGACAGACAAATACATATATATATAGACAGATGGATATGACCAGAACATTTTTTCTCTAATCTCCATAAAAATGGATTAATTTTGTGAGCTTCTTGCGGACCGTTTTTCCTCCTTTTGCTTTTTGTGTCTCCTGCCGTGCTATATGATTTAATAGAATTTTACAGTACCATGCAGAAGCCATCTTTACAAGAACATGGACATGATTACTTTCAACACACATGTCAAACATGTGGTTGTGCAGCTGTGGGAAGAGATTTTTCTCTGAACAGTCAGAGACAACCTGGGTGACAATGGCTGCTGTTGTTCCTCTTCCACGTGGAGCCTTTCCTTCATTGGCTTTAAGAATCCGCTGGAAGCATCGTTCTGTGGCATGGCAAACTGCAGTGATGCCTTGTGATGGTTTCTGTAATCCACCTCTATCCTTCAATGCCAAGAATGGATGTACCGATTCATCCGATGTCAGTGCCTGTGAGCAAGGCATGCAAGTAATCTTCTGTTTCATCTTTTTGACAATGAAGCCAGTGATGTAATAAATCGCTGCTTCCTTGTACTCTGACAGGTTGTTGACATCTGGAAGATCACAGACTGTGTCATCTTCAGGCACAAGTGCTTCTACAGACACCACATCCAACCTGCGTGCAATGTTCACAGTTGCAGGTGTGGAGTCAAGAATGGATGTGTTGTCACGAAGAAGACAATTACCTGTTCCCTTTTTGACCTGGTGCCTTACAAGAAGATGCTTGTATGCCCCTCTGAACTGCCTTACATTGGGGTTGTTGTTGTAACCACCGCGTGCTCTGATTGCAGAGAAGAACAGCTCCAAATGGTCCTGACTGAGTTTGTAAGTCAGAAGATATCGGCAAAGAGCAGCTGGATGCTCTACAAGGTCTTCATAGATGCCAATCACACTTCTGCAGCAGGCAATGAAACCATAGATGGGTGTCCTTTTCTGTGTGGAATGCACATGTACCACTCTGTTGTCTTTCCCCGTGATTTTGAGCCCTCTGAGAAGAGACTCAGTTTCTTTTAAAATAGCCACAGCACGTTCTTTCGTTTTTGGTGTGATGGGTGCTTTGTGTCCTTTTCCGAGTGGATTGCGGCTATTTAAGACATCAAAAGCAGCATCAACTGTGCGCAGGAAGTCAACTGTGGCTGCACATCCACTGAACTGCGGATACCTCAGTTTTTGATCGCAGTACTCAAGAGCAGCAGCCACGCTGCTGCTAAAGATTTGGGCTGCAAGGTTAACCTTCATTTTTTGATTTTGCCACTGAATGTGAGCCATTTTAAGTTTGTTGCCAAGACGCAAGCCTTCCCTCTCCTGAAGCTTGTGCAACTCCTCAATGTACTGCCATTTTATTAACTGGCCATCTTCCCTAACGATAACTTTAACAGTTGAAAAAACATTGCGAAGAAGCTTGAGCATGTGACATGGATCTTCTGTGTGAGATCTTCTGGATGTAAAAAGTATGATCTCATGTCCATGATGTCCAGGTTGGCACCAAGCTCCCTGATCATGGCCATGTTTTGGGAGGGGCCATCACATGTCAAGGATACAACCCTAACTCCAATGTCATGAAGCCTACAAAGACTTTCTTGGATGAGGTTAGCTCTTTCTTTACCATTCATGCTGTTGATAAGAAAGTAGGCAATAGGGAGCTTCCAAGACTCATTGATGGCAACAACCATGATGACTAATGCTTGTGTCGCAACAACATTCTCCATCTCACCAGCACCTATGTCAACATAGCCATGAATCTGGTTCCCATCAAACTCAGTTTGCTTGTGAATATACATTTCGTCTAACATTAAAGAGCAAACTGTTTGTTTTCCTTCCTTCTTTTTCTCAACAACACGACTTTTTAAAGCTGTAAATGAAGAAAGAGTAAAACCAGGATCTGCAGAGACACTACTGTACCATTTGCGAATGGTCTGAGGATGAGGCAAAGCCAAGTGAAAGGTTGTTCTAGCATACTCATAAGCCTTAGGAGAGTAAAAGTGCAGTGTAGTTGCAAATTGCTTCATGTTTTCTGAAAAAGATGACCTTTTCTTCTGATTCATTTTTTGAAACAACTCTTTTGGAACATCATCCAGGCCATCAAGAAGAGAGGCACATTCGGTTGATATTAGAAGTTTCTTCTGAAGGACTTTGGTAACACTTTTCAAGGAAGAAATTCTTGCCTTCAATCTCCTTGTCTTCTGGGATGTCAAACGAAGCTTTTTCTTAACTACACGTAGCTTTTCATTTGCTGACAGAACTCTCCTCTTAAGCGTTCTTGGAGACTCTGTGATTATGTAGCAATGTTCACTCTGGATGCTATTTAGCTGAGATTGCACAGTGTTAGACTGACCAGATTCTGAGTCATCCTGGTGTTGAACACTGCCACCAAAACAAGCATTATCACACTCAATTGCTTGCAGAGGAATGTCATAATGTGTGACATTTTGAGTAACAAAGGCCTCTTGAGGTGAGTCTTCACACATCATGATATTGCTCTGATCAGCAGCAAGGTTTATGGCACTGTGTTCCCCTTCATCTACATCTGCAACCTTCTCAAAACTATTTACAAAGCAAATGTCACTTACCTTGTCATTCCCACCTACCTGTACTTTCCCTCTTGGAAGATGTTTTTTATGGAGCTAGGATTGGGACTTTAATACATGTAACCTGTACCAAGTTTTGTAACTGAAAACATGTTTCATGACACGTAACTCTGGATTTGTAACTTGTAACTTTAGTTTTGTAACGTGTAATTCTCAATTTGTACATGTATTTCTCGTTTTGTAACATCAAACTTTCGTGTTGTACATGAAACTTTTGTTGTGCAACTTAAATCTAACTTTAGTTTCCTAACATGTAATTCTCAATTTGTACATGTATTTCTCGTTTTGTAACATCAAACTTTCATTTTGTACTTGAAACTTTTGTTTTGTAACTTACATCTAACTTTAGTTTTGTAACATGTAATTCTCTCAATTTGTACATGTATTTCTCATTTTGTAACATCAAACTTTCATTTTGTACATGTATTTCTCATTTTGTAACATCAAACTTTCATTNACATGTACCACTCTGGTGTCCTTCCCCATGATTTTGAGCCCTCTGAGAAGAGACTCAGTTTCTTTTAAAATGGCCACGGCACGTTCTTTCGTTTTTGGTGTGATCGGTGCTTAGTGTCCTTTTTTCGAGTGGATTGCGTCTATTTAAGACATCAAACGCAGCATCAACTGTGCGCAGGAAGTCAACTGTGGCTGCACATCCACTGAACTGCGGATACCTCAATTGTTGATTGCAGTACTCAAGAGCAGCAGCCACACTGCTGCTAAAGATTTGGGCTGCAAGGTTAACCTTCATTTTTTGATTTTGCCACTGAATGTGAGCCATTTTAAGTTTGTTGTCAAGACGCAAGCCTTCCCTCTCCTGAAGCTTGTGCAACTCCTCAATGTACTGCCATTTTATTAACTGGCCATCTTCCCTAACAATAACTTTAACAGTTGAAAAAACATTGCAAAGAAGCTTGAGCATGTGACATGGATCCAAGAGAACATGGATTTTCTGTGTGAGATCTTCTGGATGTAAAAAGTATGATCTCATGTCCATGATGTCCAGGTTGGCACCAAGCTCCCTGATCATGGCCATGTTTTGGGAGGGGCCATCACATGTCAAGGATACAACCCTAACTCCAATGTCATGAAGCCTACAAAGACTTTCTTGGATGAGGTTAGCTCTTTCTTTACCATTCATGCAGTTGATAAGAAAGTAGGCAATGGGGAGCTTCCAAGACTCATTGATGGCAACAACCATGATGACTAATGCTTGTGTTGCAACAACATTCTCCATATTACCAGCACCTATAGCCATGAATCTGGTTCCCATCAAACTCAGTTTGCTTATGAATATACATTTCGACATTTTAAAGCTGTAAATGAAGAAAGAGTAAAACCAGGATCTGCAGAGACACTACTGTACCATTTGCGAATGGTCTGAGGATGAGGCAAAGCCAAGTGAAAGTTCTCTCTAGCATACTCATAAGCCTTAGGAGAGTAAAAGTGCAGTGTAGTTGCAAATTGCTTCATGTTTTCTGAAAAAGATGACCTTTTCTTCTGATTCATTTTTTGAAACAACTCTTTTGGAACATCATCCAGGCCATCAAGAAGAGAGGCACATTCGGTTGATATTAGAAGTTTCTTCTGAAGGACTTTGGTAACACTTTTCAAGGAAGAAATTCTTGCCTTCAATCTCCTTGTCTTCTGGGATGTCAAACGAAGCTTTTTCTTAACTACACGTAGCTTTTCATTTGCTGACAGAACTCTCCTCTTAAGCGTTCTTGGAGACTCTGTGATTATGTAGCAATGTTCACTCTGGATGCTATTTAGCTGTGATTGCACAGTGTTAGACTGACCAGATTCTGAGTCATCCTGGTGTTGAACACTGCCACCAAAACAAGCATTATCACACTCAATTGCTTGCAGAGGAATGTCATCATGTGTGACATTTTGAGTAACAAAGGCCTCTTGAGGTGAGTCTTCACACATCATGATATTGCTCTGATCAGCAGCAAGGTTTATGGCACTGTGTTCCCCTTCATCTACATCTGCAACCTTCTCAAAACTATTTACAAAGCAAATGTCACTTACCTTGTCATTCCCACCTACCTGTACTTTCCCTCTTGGAAGATGTTTTTTACCCATAAAGGAAGAGAAAAGTGTAGGTATAGCTGTGTCCTTCAGGCAAAGTCTCCCCTAAATGAAAAAAAAAGATTCATGATTTTCTCTCTCTCACACACACACGCACACACACACACATTATTGTCATATAGGAAGTGTCTGTTATTTATAAAGAAAATGCAGTTCATCCAGATTTCATACAGAATCCGGACTTAGAAATTATATGTAAATTCCAGTTTGATTTATTTGACATCAATAAAATGTTTACATTTTTGTTAATTTCTCCTGTAATGCTTAAATTTTTAGTTTAAACTGAATATCTTTCATTCATCCCAAAACAGTAATATAATGTTACACATTAAAGATTGACAAAAGATAGTGATTTGTTTAATATCTGAATAAATATCTATGGAATTACCCTGGAGTCCGTGGTGACTCTCGAAGTGTTCACTGCACAAGCGGGAGTTTGAATTTGGAGTCCAGTTTTGTCTTCTTATGTTGATTAGCCAAAGGTCGAGCCTCTCTGGATCACCTAGAGCAGGGGTCAGCAACCTGTGGCTCTGGAGCCGCATGCGGCTCTTTGATCGACCCCTAGTGGCTCCCTGGACCTTCTTCACAAATGTATGAAAATGGATGGGGGAAATATTTATTTTTTTAATGTCGTTTCTGTAGGAGGACAAACATTCTTAACATTTTCCAATGCTGTAAAAATTTGCATAATAAATATTAACTTTCAACTTTTCTGTCAACGAAAATTTGCGTCATAGCCTGTGACACACGTTTCAGTGCGGCGCTCATATGGCGGCGCAGTGCCAGGCAGATGGATGTAAACAAACCAGCGGGTGTGTCAGGGCCGTGGATCCCAAAGGGAAAAAGAGAAAGATAGCTGATGAGAACAGAGGATTCAAGGAAGAATGGACCCAATTATTTGCTTTCATTGTCGACGCAGAAGGATTACCTGGAAAAACTTCAACTTTTCACCGCTGTCGCTCGGACAAGGACCAATCAGCGGAGGTTTCACTGACTGACCAATGAGGGGACAAGATGCTTCTCAGTACATCTCCGGGTAAACATGGAGGAAAAGTTAATACTTGCCGTGTCTGATGTCCCAGAGCTTTACAAGACTTCACTTAACTCCAGCAAAACCTTGTGAGACTTCATATCTACCGCTGTTTCAACTCTGAGCTGCTTTATTAACCCAAAATTCCCTCCAATCTGACGGCCAATCAAAACAACGGAAGGCTCGCTATTCACCCTGGAACAGAGGCGTCGCTGGCTTTTGCAGCTGCCGCATGTCGCCTCCCGCGATAGCGATGATCACGGTCATTTGTCGCCTCCCCTGTGTCAAGCCCATAATTTGAAAAGACATTTCCAGGGAAGGCATGCTATATTTGCAGCCGACTACCCAGTATGGTAAATGGTAAATGGCCTGTATTTGTATAGCGCCTTCTTAGGGTTCTACAACCCCCCAAGGCGCTTCACAACACAATCAGTCATCCACCCATTCACACACACATTCACACGCTGGTGGGGATGAGCTACATCGTAGCTACAGTTGCCCTGGGGTGCAGTGACAGAGGCGGGGCCTGCCGTACACTGGTGCCACCGGTCCCTCCGACCACCACCAGCAGGCAAGGCAGGTTAAGTGTCTTGCCCAGACTGAGCGGGTTGCGAACCTGCAACCTTCCAATTACAAGGCGGCCAGTAGGGAGTGAGAGAAAAAGTGCAATTGCAGTAGGCTACTTCTGGAGAAATTTGCAGAGCGCAAAAGTAGATTTAAGAAGTGGATTACATCCCCAACTCCACTACTGCTGCAAGTTTTTTTGCAACCTGAGAGACAAAAGCGGGGAAAACTGTTCACGGATGGTGATTACATGAAGGATTCATTCATCAGCACCTATTTCAGACTTCAAAAACAAAATCGAGATAATCCAGAAAATTAAAGACGTTCCTCTCTCCACAAAGACAAGGACCATTAAAACGACAGGAGACGTCACCAATCAGCAAATCAAAGACATTAATTCAGCTCCAGCGTTCTCAACTACCTGTGATGAGTCGTGTGATGTGATCGATATCAAGCAGCGCTGTTATGCAGGTATGTGAGCTGTGATGGGCTCAAGAAGAAATGATCAAATTAATCCCACTGATTAATATTGTAATGGAAGTTAAAACGTAAAGCACCAAATATCTACAGCAGAGTCACGTGGTGTGTCGTTCTCTCCAGGATGCTGCAGGAAATAAACATTTAATCATGAATGCTCATTAAGTATTTGTAGTCATTTTGATAATAGGCTAATATAGCTAATATACACTTACAACCTGTGTTGCCTTCATATAAGGCTTTTCAATTTTTGCGGCTCCAGACAGATTTGTTTTTTGTTTTTTTGGTCCAATATGGCTCTTTGAACATTTTGGGTTGCAGACCCCTGGGCTAGACAGCTGAAAGGTGAGCAAAGTAGACCAGCTATTTCTAAGATACAGTCAGAGTCAGGTACCTTGCTCACAGATCTTGAAGATATAAATAAGCGTTTCAGGGACTTCTACACTGAAATCTATTCTGCAAAATCGCTTGCTCAACAAAATTTGGAGGAATTTTTTTTAGCCATCTGCCTATTCCTCAAATAAACGAGGCTGCAAGAGACGACCTGGATTCTGATTTTTCAATATCGGAAATTCAAGAGGCCATTAAATCATTTCCTGTAGGCAAATCTCCTGGCCCAGATGGATTTGGCCCAGAATTTTACAAAGCCTTTCAGACCGCTCTCGCACCCGTGTTGCTAAGAATGATTCTAGACACAACTGAAAAAAAACTTCTTCCACCCTCGCTTAATGAGGCTAACATTTGTCTCTTACTAAAACAAGGCAAGGATGAAACCGATCAGGCCAGTTATCATCCTATCGCCCTCCTGAATTATGATTTAAAAATCATTTCAAAAATATTTGCAACAAGATTAGTTAAACACATAGCAGAAATAATTCATCCAGACCAAACAGGATTTATCCCAGGCAGACACTCTTTCTGTAATGTCCGGAAAATTATTAATGTTCTATATACAGGTCATAGTAGAAGTGTTGGAGCATCGATACTCTCCTTGGATGCCCACAAAGCATTTGACATGATTGAATGGCCTTATTTGATTTTCACACTTAAAAATTTTGGATTTGGGGATAAATTCATTGAATGGGTTAAAGTGNACACACACACATATATACAGACAAATACATATATACAGACAAATACATATATACACACAGACAAAAGATACACACACACACATATATACAGACAAATACATATATACAGACAAATACATATATACACACAGACAAAAGACACACACACACATATATACAGACAAATACATATATACACACAGACAAAAGATACACACACACACACATATATACAGACAAATACATATATACACACAGACAAAAGATACACACACACACATATATACAGACAAATACATATATACAGACAAATACATATATACACACAGACAAAAGATACACACACACATATATATACAGACAAATACATATATACAGACAAATACATATATACACACAGACAAAAGACACACACACACATATATACAGACAAATACATATATACAGACAAATACATATATACACACAGACAAAAGATACACACACACACATATATACAGACAAATACATATATACACACAGACAAAAGACACACACACACATATATACAGACAAATACATATATACAGACAAATACATATATACACACAGACAAAAGATACACACACACACATATATACAGACAAATACATATATATATAGACAGATGGATATGACCAGAACATTTTTTCTCTAATCTCCATAAAAATGGATTAATTTTGTGAGCTTCTTGCGGACCGTTTTTCCTCCTTTTGCTTTTTGTGTCTCCTGCCGTGCTATATGATTTAATCGAATTTTACAGTACCATGCAGAAGCCATCTTTACAAGAACATGGACATGATTACTTTCAACACACATGTCAAACATGTGGTTGTGCAGCTGTGGGAAGAGATTTTTCTCTGAACAGTCAGAGACAACCTGGGTGACAATGGCTGCTGTTGTTCCTCTTCCACGTGGAGCCTTTCCTTCATTGGCTTTAAGAATCCGCTGGAAGCATCGTTCTGTGGCATGGCAAACTGCAGTGATGCCTTGTGATGGTTTCTGTAATCCACCTCTATCCTTCAATGCCAAGAATGGATGTACCGATTCATCCGATGTCAGTGCCTGTGAGCAAGGCATGCAAGTAATCTTCTGTTTCATCTTTTTGACAATGAAGCCAGTGATGTAATAAATCGCTGCTTCCTTGTACTCTGACAGGTTGTTGACATCTGGAAGATCACAGACTGTGTCATCTTCAGGCACAAGTGCTTCTACAGACACCACATCCAACCTGCGTGCAATGTTCACAGTTGCAGGTGTGGAGTCAAGAATGGATGTGTTGTCACGAAGAAGACAATTACCTGTTCCCTTTTTGACCTGGTGCCTTACAAGAAGATGCTTGTATGCCCCTCTGAACTGCCTTACATTGGGGTTGTTGTTGTAACCACCGCGTGCTCTGATTGCAGAGAAGAACAGCTCCAAATGGTCCTGACTGAGTTTGTAAGTCAGAAGATATCGGCAAAGAGCAGCTGGATGCTCTACAAGGTCTTCATAGATGCCAATCACACTTCTGCAGCAGGCAATGAAACCATAGATGGGTGTCCTTTTCTGTGTGGAATGCACATGTACCACTCTGTTGTCTTTCCCCGTGATTTTGAGCCCTCTGAGAAGAGACTCAGTTTCTTTTAAAATAGCCACAGCACGTTCTTTCGTTTTTGGTGTGATGGGTGCTTTGTGTCCTTTTCCGAGTGGATTGCGGCTATTTAAGACATCAAAAGCAGCATCAACTGTGCGCAGGAAGTCAACTGTGGCTGCACATCCACTGAACTGCGGATACCTCAGTTTTTGATCGCAGTACTCAAGAGCAGCAGCCACGCTGCTGCTAAAGATTTGGGCTGCAAGGTGAACCTTCATTTTTTGATTTTGCCACTGAATGTGAGCCATTTTAAGTTTGTTGCCAAGACGCAAGCCTTCCCTCTCCTGAAGCTTGTGCAACTCCTCAATGTACTGCCATTTTATTAACTGGCCATCTTCCCTAACGATAACTTTAACAGTTGAAAAAACATTGCGAAGAAGCTTGAGCATGTGGCATGGATCCAAGAGAACATGGATTTTCTGTGTGAGATCTTCTGGATGTAAAAAGTATGATCTCATGTCCATGATGTCCAGGTTGGCACCAAGCTCCCTGATCATGGCCATGTTTTGGGAGGGGCCATCACATGTCAAGGATACAACCCTAACTCCAATGTCATG
>SSNS01000139.1:303665-315834 GCA_006937985.1 Aphyosemion australe
ATACACATCTATGGTAAATGGCCTGTATTTGTATAGCGCCTTCTTAGGGTTCTACAACCCCCCAAGGCGCTTCACAACACAATCAGTCATCCACCCATTCACACACACATTCACACGCTGGTGGGGATGAGCTACATCGTAGCTACAGTTGCCCTGGGGTGCAGTGACAGAGGCGGGGCCTGCCGTACACTGGTGCCACCGGTCCCTCCGACCACCACCAGCAGGCAAGGCAGGTTAAGTGTCTTGCCCAGACTGAGCGGGTTGCGAACCTGCAACCTTCCAATTACAAGGCGGCCAGTAGGGAGTGAGAGAAAAAGTGCAATTGCAGTAGGCTACTTCTGGAGAAATTTGCAGAGCGCAAAAGTAGATTTAAGAAGTGGATTACATCCCCAACTCCACTACTGCTGCAAGTTTTTTTGCAACCTGAGAGACAAAAGCGGGGAAAACTGTTCACGGATGGTGATTACATGAAGGATTCATTCATCAGCACCTATTTCA
The DNA here is from genome assembly GCA_006937985.1 of Aphyosemion australe. Lineage (NCBI taxonomy): Eukaryota > Metazoa > Chordata > Actinopteri > Cyprinodontiformes > Nothobranchiidae > Aphyosemion > Aphyosemion australe. The sequence goes on from SSNS01000139.1 coordinate 304,164, forward strand.
GACTTCAAAAACAAAATCGAGATAATCCAGAAAATTAAAGACGTTCCTCTCTCCACAAAGACAAGGACCATTAAAACGACAGGAGACGTCACCAATCAGCAAATCAAAGACATTAATTCAGCTCCAGCGTTCTCAACTACCTGTGATGAGTCGTGTGATGTGATCGATATCAAGCAGCGCTGTTATGCAGGTATGTGAGCTGTGATGGGCTCAAGAAGAAATGATCAAATTAATCCCACTGATTAATATTGTAATGGAAGTTAAAACGTAAAGCACCAAATATCTACAGCAGAGTCACGTGGTGTGTCGTTCTCTCCAGGATGCTGCAGGAAATAAACATTTAATCATGAATGCTCATTAAGTATTTGTAGTCATTTTGATAATAGGCTAATATAGCTAATATACACTTACAACCTGTGTTGCCTTCATATAAGGCTTTTCAATTTTTGCGGCTCCAGACAGATTTGTTTTTTGTTTTTTTGGTCCAATATGGCTCTTTGAACATTTTGGGTTGCAGACCCCTGGGCTAGACAGCTGAAAGGTGAGCAAAGTAGACCAGCTATTTCTAAGATACAGTCAGAGTCAGGTACCTTGCTCACAGATCTTGAAGATATAAATAAGCGTTTCAGGGACTTCTACACTGAAATCTATTCTGCAAAATCGCTTGCTCAACAAAATTTGGAGGAATTTTTTTTAGCCATCTGCCTATTCCTCAAATAAACGAGGCTGCAAGAGACGACCTGGATTCTGATTTTTCAATATCGGAAATTCAAGAGGCCATTAAATCATTTCCTGTAGGCAAATCTCCTGGCCCAGATGGATTTGGCCCAGAATTTTACAAAGCCTTTCAGACCGCTCTCGCACCCGTGTTGCTAAGAATGATTCTAGACACAACTGAAAAAAAACTTCTTCCACCCTCGCTTAATGAGGCTAACATTTGTCTCTTACTAAAACAAGGCAAGGATGAAACCGATCAGGCCAGTTATCATCCTATCGCCCTCCTGAATTATGATTTAAAAATCATTTCAAAAATATTTGCAACAAGATTAGTTAAACACATAGCAGAAATAATTCATCCAGACCAAACAGGATTTATCCCAGGCAGACACTCTTTCTGTAATGTCCGGAAAATTATTAATGTTCTATATACAGGTCATAGTAGAAGTGTTGGAGCATCGATACTCTCCTTGGATGCCCACAAAGCATTTGACATGATTGAATGGCCTTATTTGATTTTCACACTTAAAAATTTTGGATTTGGGGATAAATTCATTGAATGGGTTAAAGTGCTGTATTCACAGCCAACAGCTTCTGTAATCACTAGTGGGAATGAATCCAAACCTATCTCTCTGAAATGTGGAGTTCGTCAAGGGGACCCCCTGTCTCCACTGCTTTTCAATTTAGCCATAGAACCCCTGGCGATCGGCATTAGAGAACACCCGGAAATCAGAGGAAATCGAATCAGCGGGGTGGAGATTCGTGTTACTCTTTATGCAGATGACCTGTTAGTCTGCCTGGATGAGCCGCAGGTCTCAATGCCAGCGCTCTTGGCCTATGTAAATCGATGCGAATTTATGCCGCTAGTGACCACTTTACCAGCTGACTTCCTACAGACCCTGCCGTTTACGGTAACTAATCATCATTTCAGATATCTGGGCCTCAAATTGACAAGGAAACCTGAGCATCTCTATGAATCCAATTTTCAGGAGACAGTAGAGAGGATGAGGGCTAGTATTGATAGCTGGAGGGTCCTGCCTCTCTTCATGATTGGGAGAGTTAATGCTGTAAAGATGGTATGCCTGCCAAGGTTGCTATATGTTTTTCAAAATCTACTGTATTTTTACCAACATCCTTTTTTAAAAAAAATAGACTCGATCATAGCACAGTTTGTCTGGGGTTACAAATCACATAGGATCTGTAGGGGTCACCTTCACAAGCCAGTTAAGCAAGGTGGTCTTGGTCTCCCGGTTTTTAAACATTATCATTGGGCAGCCAACCTGAGAGCTCTGACATATTGGAATCAGGAAGATCTGTCTAACTCAGCGTCTAGTGACTTGCCATTGTGGCTAAAGTTAGAAGACACCTTCGACAAGAATGTTTCCCTTTCAGCATTATTATTCTCTGGCCCCTTACCAGTTAATAAATCCATTGAGCTAAGTTTTACTGTAAAAAAATCTTTAAGAATTCTCCGCCAGATCAAGAAGGCTCTGCATATTCCTGATGTCTCAGTCTTTGGTCCTATCTGTCAGAACCATTCATTCAGACCAGGACAGCTGGATGGGGTGTTTGCAGTCTGGAAGAGGAAAGGCATTGTTACTTTTGCAGATCTTTATCTGCATGATAAGTTCCCATCATTTGCTCAGTTTAGCAGCAATTATAGCCTTCCAAATTCACACTTCTTTCGTTATCTTCAAATCAGGCATTATGTTAAAGAGAATTTTTCATCCCTACAAGCTGAACCCACCTGTCACTCGGTTTACAAAAACCTAAAATCTTCTCCAAATTCCAGACATTTGGTCTCAACCTTTGTGAATTGTTTCACTGCCCCTGCCTCCTCATCCTCAATAAGGGAGGCCTGGGCAGAGGATTTGGGCTGTGAAGTTTCTAAAGAACTTTGGGATGAAGCTATGTTAAGAATCCATTCATGCTCGGTCAATACTCGCTACAGGCTAATTCAATTTAAAGTCATTCACAGGCTCCACTACTCCAAAGTTAAGCTGAATCGATTTTTTCCCTCAATATCATCGGTTTGTGATAGATGCTGGTCAGCTAAGTGGTCTCTTGCCCACCTGTTCTGGTTTTGTCCCACTTTGACTGTGTTCTGGACTGCAATTTTTCAGTGGTTCTCTGGGGCATATTTTTGTGATATTGCCCCAAATCAACATCTGGCGATATTCGGATGCTCCACAGTGTCAGACCAGCTGCCTCTCTATGTACAGATGGCAGTACACCTTGGGATGGTGGTAGCAAAGAAGCTAATTCTACTGACTTGGAAATCGGCTACCCCACCGAGCTTCGAGCATTGGCTAAGTGAGATGCTATCTGTTCTACAAATGGAAACGCTTCGGCTAAACAAGCTTGGCTCACGAGACAACTTTGGGAGGATGTGGGGACCTTTTTTAGCTCGATGTAACATCAACCTAGGTCCATAACAACATTATTATGATACCCCAGTCTGTTATTCTGACTCTGTGGTTTTTAATCAAAAGCTCTTGTACTCACTGTTGACACTTGATATTTGAATTTACTGCCCTTGGATTCCTTCATTGATTATTACGAGGTATGACATATTTCTGTACCTTTTTTTCCCCTTTATGGCTGGCAGCCAACAGGTTCTGTTTGTTCTGTTATTTGTATAGGATACAAAAAGGTTAAATAAAATACTATAAAATAACAAACTTCGCCTCTGTCACCATACATGGGCAGTGCGTGTGTGTGACTGTCATCCTGAGGTCAGTTCTGTGTCCGGTGTGACTCAGCGAAAAGCCAGACACAGAGATAGGCAGGTAATATGGGGGACGAATATGAAATATGTACCTGTAAAGCCAGGACTATAGGTCCTGACAAGCATGGACTCTTATTGAAAGAACAACTAACTAAATTACTGAATGTGATATAAATTAACACATTAAAAAAAAACTAGTAGTGATAAAATAAAATTAATGTCCACACAGAGAGAGCTGTGTGTGTGTGTGTTTCTCTCCTGCAGAGAGACAGAGGGAAACAGAGGAGCAGGAACATTTTTTAACACAGGCAGTCCTAGAGCGGGCTGTTGTGGGGGCCACCTTGTTTACTAGAAGATACAAATAAAATATATAGGTGAGATGGGAGAGAAGTATGATGTATGGATGGTGTTTTTAGAAAGATTTATGTTAATGAATTAATGATAATGGTGATAAAAATTTGAATTACATCATAAAGAGGGTAATATTGGTGTGGTTTCTATAAAAAATGGTTAATAAATAATTAGATGAAGAAATAAGTACAATAGCAGGCCACTTATAAAGTACAAGCTCAATAGATAAATGAAAACGTAACAAAGAAATTAATGAATGAAGGAATAAATAAATAAACTACTTTAAACACATGGACTGGTTTTTTCTACAGGTTCAGGGAACAGCGATGGGGAGTGCTGTTGCACCCCCCTGTGTATAGGTTATCCACAACCCCACCTCTATCAAGTTTGTCTCTAGCATCGTATGTTGGAAAAGATACTTTGATGATATTCTGATGATCTGGAAAGGGGAAGAAGAAGAATGATTTCATTCCCATGAAGTTATTAATTCTACAACAAATCATTTAACATGGACACCATCTGAACTGCGTTCATTTTCTTGACCTTACTTTACATAAAAGTCTGGAGGGGAAAACTGAAACCACCACGTATCGCAAACCCCTCAACAGAAACACTTAATTAAGAGCAGAGCCCTATAAAAACATACTAACGTACCAGAAATTTAGATTTAAATAGGCCTAATAAGTTATTTACAAGTAGATTCTAGCACATAAACATACTCGTTGGTAGCAATAGCGATATCATTATTATCACGAGCGAAATAGCAGAGGTGTGGATTTGAGTCACATGACTTGGACTCGAGTCAGACTCGAGTCATTAATTTGATGACTTTAGACTTGACTTGAAAAACATTCAAACACTTGGACTTGAATTGGACTTGTCCACCAGTGACTCGGACTTTGACTCGACTTGAACCTGTTTACTTGGAAAGACTTGATATTTTCCCCATATATAGCCTACTTTTAAACAACTATTATTTGAAAATTGCCCACCTAAGCCAACGGAGACGTCTCTCTGTGGGCTGGTGTGTGTGTGTGTGTGTGTTCTTGTACTTACTACATACTGAGGACCAAAAAAACATTTTTACTAACAGAGTGAGGACATTTTTCAAAGTGAGGACATTTTTGTGGTCCTCACTTTTTTTAAAAGCTTACCTGTTGGGTTTAGAGGTCTTGTGTGAATTAGGTTCTTGTTGAGGCTAGGGTTAGGGTTAGGAATACAGCAACACTGGTTATGGTTAGGATTAGGGTATGGGTTAGGCATAATACAGTCACAAAAATGAAAAAAAATGAATGGAAGTCAATGGATAGTCCTCACTAAGAGATAAGTACAAGGATGTGTGTGTGTGTGTGCGTGCGTGCGTGCGTGCGTGCGTGCGTGCGTGCGTGTGTGCTGCAGCAATGCCAATCAGATTAACCAGATTTTTAAAAAAGCCGCACTAACCTCCGACTCTCTAACCAGCGCTGCAGCTGACGACTCCCAAGAGTGACGTCTTTCAGCTACATAAACTACGAATTAGTTGACAGAAATATAATGATAGCCCGTCTGGAAATAAACTGGGTGCTGTTTACTTGTTGAGAACGTGGAGGGGTGTCCAGTACGGGCTGAATCGATAACAGACATGAATATCGGCAGTAGTCTCGCCAGCTGGAGGGAGAAATGCTGAACAACGGAAAGACGCGCGCGCTCATAAGCTCGTGCCCGATGCGTTACCGCGGGTCAAATCGGTGTTTTGGTAAGATCACCAGGCTGCCGTGAATACTGTCTGGGCTCACACCCCCACCCCTAATTTACCAGATGATGTGAGTGGTGTGTGAACGTTAGTCTCTGTGTGTCCCTGAGATGGACCAGAGACCTGTCCAGGTGTAGCTCCGCCCCTCACCTGTGAATGCTGGAGGTAGCCACCAGCTCAGAGACCCTAGTGAGGATGAAGCAGGATCACTCACACATAGACTCATACAGCACATGATCAGAGACCAGATGGAGGATGATATAAATTTACTGAAATAGTTGTATTTGCATTTTCACTGTTTTATTGTGTGAAATTATAGTTGAAAGGTCCTATTTCATGCAATTTCCACGTTTTGGAGCTTGTGACCACGTTATATTTTTGTTTCCTCATGAGCAACACCCCAGAGCAGTCTTTGGCTTCACTCATGCATTCTCCTGTCTCAGCTGCAGATCCTCTGCTGGTCTACAAAGCAGCTGCAGACAGCTGGATGGGGTTGTTGCTGCATCATCACGGCCGCTCCTCCTCATCCAGGTAGTCTTGAATCCATATCCCTCCTCCCCTGGACTGTAAACATGCTCAGTCTCTCCGTTTAGCTAGCAGGAAGTTTAATCTCCGCAGTTATGAAAAAGTGATTTCTTTCTTAACTAGTCCGCACTTTAAATAAAGTCTAGAACCCTAAAGTGGATTTTTGTCTGCGAGAGGAACAGAATCCCTGTCCAGTCTTCCTGAAGAAGAGCTTAATCTGCAGAAATGGCTGGATTTTATCTTCAGGAGCTCTCAAACCCTGAGCCAGAATGAGACCGTGATTTCACAGACAGCTTGTTAAACCACCAGTACCGGAGTGGATTTTCAGATAGATTACTTCTTCAAACCGGTGCCACTCCAACGTTAAAACCACCCAATGGAGAGCCAGAGCCAGAACTGTGAGTACCACCAAAATGCTAACCGCTAGCTGAATGTTTGAGTTCATGGACAGACTGGGACAATGATTCAGGCTGGGAAACTGCTGCCTTTTCTCCACTAGTGAGAGTGAGAGTGAGAGAGTGAGAGAGAGAGAGAGAGAGAGAGAGAGAGCGAGAGAGCGAGAGAGAGAGAGAGAGAGAGAGAGAGAGAGATATTCAAATGAACAATCAAACTTGTTTTTTATTAAAATATAAAATGTATTCATTTATGTTACGTACCAGACTGTCTAGGTGGTCTGGGTAACAATAATAGGAGGCATGTTCAGATGTTAAAATCATGGCAAGATGATTTATTAACAAAAGTATCCAAATGCAAACAAAATCTGAACTGGTGGGTAAACATAATTAAACCAAAAATGTCTCAGAGATGCTTTCCCATCTTTACTGTGTCGCCACCCCCAAAGTGAACGTCACATTAATTGGACTTCACATTACCTTCTACAGGCATACAGACTACTCAGGGAAAACCACTAGTCTGCACTTGACAGACATCTCTACAAATTCCACCCAAAAGGGTTATCTACACAGTTTAGCTAAAACTTTAAACTCTGAGACAAGTTGTTAAAAACATAGAACATAAACACCACCAGGGAGTCAACAGGACAGAGGCCCTTCCTGTCCTGCCGCTCCCAGAATCTGAGGTGTGGCTGGGCTTTGTAGCAGTGTCTGGGCTGATTGAAAGTTGGGACAGCTGGTGCACTCAAAGTTGAGGCAATTAGTGGGAGTGGAGCCAGGTGCTACAGGTGCTCTCCTCACACACTCAGGAAGGGAGAAAACAGAGGAAAGTTTAAAATACAATACAAAACAGCCAAGGGCTGTAGCAATTTACATTTAATTATCATGCCATGCCAAATTTATGATTTTGTTAAAAAGCATAATGTGTTTTTTAGTTGGGCAGACACCTTCCTCAGTAGAAATAAATGCACCGGGGGCAAATGGAGACCATCCGGGTTGAAGTAATGGGCCACAAAAATAAAATATTTCATAAAAAATCAGATCTTAAAGAGACAGTGTGTAGTTTCACAGCAATAGGGGGCAGTACATACATTTAAAGGTAGTTTTACACCATATTGCTCTGACTGTCGCTAGTTTAAAAAAACATTACGGTAAATGTTACCTGTCGAGCAGAAAGCATGCGTGACTCCTCAGACTTTGATAGTCCTCCAGTTAATTCTATTGAGAGAATGCAATGCTGATGCTAGTTTTCTGGCGGGGTAGATTCCGGATCTGCTCGGGTAAAGTTCTTTGTTAAATGGATGTGGAAAAGCAAAAGTGGTTCGTTTAGGTTCTAGTAAGTCTCCACTAGTCATTGAAAGTGAGGGGAGAATTGGGTGGACATCATTTGTATTTAGGTTAGATGCCATTGATGTGACTTCTGGAGGGTTTGCATTCAACACTTTTTTACATTGTTTTTTATCAGTTAGGTTCAAATTTGAATTCAAACGTTCAAATGAAATAATATTTCCTGCATCATCAAGCAAGTGCATTGCAGCCCAAATGCCTTTACCTAGCCAGTTTAGTTGTTATACAAAACATTTCTGCAGTTCCATCTTGGGGCGGTGTGAGGACTGAAGTTGTGTTTGAAAATCATCTTTCAATAAAGTAAAACCTGTTGATGAAACAAGGAAAGCTTATAGGGAAGTGTTTTTAGGTCCTCGTCACATTTGAAGAGAAATTCAAAGCCACCTAATTTCATAAATATTTCATTAGGAATGTCAAAGCAGAACTCTTTTTGATGTTGTAGATCGTGTCTTAACCTATTTATTTGGATTGTGCCAAAAATCCATTCAAAGTCTGTTGCTGTGAGACGCCTTCGTTATAATCTTGAACCAATGTCCCTTTTTTAATATAGTGTGTTTTCCCTTTCCACACGGAGTTGAAATGTGTTTGATTTCTAGCTTTGAGAGCTTCTGTAGGAAATGATCATGAGTACGCTGGCTAGATAAATCCAGAGATACGTTCCATTGTTGGAAGAAAAGTTGGTCCTATGATTGAAACGTCCCTCTGAGACCAAGAGTTCAGATGAGTTTTGCTTTTGTCTAGGTTGTTCCAAATGTTAGGTTGAGTTAAAGGCTCCATGTCTTTAGTTAAAGGTGTCATCACCTATAACACCGTGGATATCTACATCCTATTATAGTCTTTTAGACCATTAAAATAAATTGTATTGGAAAAATAAATTAAAAATGTGATTGTTTAATCCTTTATTCTTAAGGGCATATTTTCTCGCGAGATCACACGCGATATTTCGGCTGTCTCGGACGCGCGCGGGACTGAGGAGCGCGTTGATTGGTGGAAGGAAGCAGGAAGCAGCTTCAGCGTCTCGCTCCAAAACAACAAAAGTTATAACTGAACCCGACCTGGCAGTGACCTACGGGATCTAACCGTGTATTTACGAGCCCGGGCCTCGCCTCGTGCGTAATGGCGTCCTCCTTTGTTGTTGAGTTGGGACAAAGCAAGCTAACAGCAGGCATCGGCTCTTATGCTCAGAATGAAGGATACTTATTATCGCGGCACTATTTCTCACTTAGCTAGGGATACTGAAACTAGACCAACTCACTTTGCTCAGATCTTTAACTTGTGGTCAAACCTGCCTGGAGAAGTTCCCAAACTCAAACCTTTTCTTGCTTTACACAATCTTACTCTCTCACTACACAAAGCTCACCGCATGGATTCAACATATGTTCTGACTACCCCAAAATATCATGTGAAACACAGATTGATGATTGTCTTACTTTTACTATTATGTGGAAATGTGCAACCAAACCCTGGACCTGAGCTGCAATGAGCACAAACTCCTGCTGATTTCCAACAATTGTCTGGTCTCAAAATCGTTCATCTGAACGTTCGCAGCTTATTACCAAAGATAGACATGGTCAGAATCTGGATTAAATCAACAGCTGCAGACATCGTAATCATTTCTGAAACATGGCTGACTAAATCCATAACTAATGANGCAGTTGCCTTGCAGCAAGAAGGTTCTGGGTTCACATCCCGGCCTGGGGTCTCTCTGCATGGAGTTTGCATGTTCTCCCTGTGCACGTGTGGGTTCTCTCCGGGTACTCCAGCTTCCTCCCACAGTCCAAAATCATGACTGTCAGGTTGATTGGTCTCTCTCTCTAAATTGTCCTTAGGTGTGTGTGGTTGTTTGTCCTGTGTGCCTCTGTGTCGCCCTGCGATGGACTGGCAACCTGTCCAGGGTGTACCCTGCCCGTTTGCCCGATGTCTGTTGGAGATAGGCACCAGCCCCCCGTGACCCTGCTCGGATAAGCGGTTACAGAAAATGGATGGATGGATAATTGGAGGCAAATAGATTTGTTACCAGATGTCGAGCTAGCATGGGCAATCTTCAAAGAGACTTTCATGGAAATTGTAAATAAGCATGCCCCCTTCAGGAAACTCAGAATCAAAGGACGAGAAAACCCCTGGTTCACCCCCGAGCTGTCAAATATTATCCATCAGCGTAATGTGGCATGGGCCAAAGCCAGAAAAGGAAACCTCCCCTCTGATTGGGCTATCTTTAAACAACTTAGAAATAAATGTACTACTCTCATCAAAAAGGCCAAATCAGACTATTACTTATCTATCACAACTGAGAACCTCAATAATCCACAGAAATTTTGGAAAGTCATTAAGTCTTTATCTGTCAACTTAACTTCTCATGCTCTTCCAAAATGTGTCCTAAACGACTCTGTCCCAGTGCATGATAGAACTGAGGTTTTAAACTGTTTTAACAAGCATTTTATCTCATCTGGTTCAGTGTCTACTTCTACTGGAACACCCTCTGTGTCCCCCTGCACAGACTCCCAAATGATCCCTGGTGCTTCTTTTAACTTTGTTCCGTTTACTGTAGAGCAAGTGCATAAAATTATTAGAACTCTGGATCCCAGGAAACCCTCTGGCCCAGACATGATTGAACCCTATTTTTTGAAAATGGCTGCTGATTTTATTGCAGAACCTCTTATGGTTCTTTTCAACCTTTCTATCAAAACCAAACAAATACCATCAGTTTGGAAGTCTGCTTTTGTGACTCCTTTACTAAAAGGTGGTGACCCAGCTCTATTAACAAATTACAGACCAATATCTAATCTGTGTGTCCTGGCAAAAACTCTAGAGATCCTAGTAAGTGAACAATTGAAAGACTTTTTATATTCAAACGACCTTCTCTCAAGTCTGCAATCAGGTTTCAGAAAAAAGCACAGCACCACCACTGCAGCCACAAAGGTGATCAATGACATTCTTGTTGCTCTGGATAAAAAGCAGTACTGTGCCTCACTTTTTATTGATCTGTCAAAAGCCTTTGACACTGTAGGCCATGCTGTTTTAAAACAAAAGCTTCCTTGTTTGGGATTGTCTGAACATGTGATCTCATGGTTCACAGACTACTTGAAGGACAGAACTCAATGTGTTAAATGTGATGGGTTGTCCTCTGAATTTTTGAGTGTCCACAAGGGAGTACCACAGGGTTCAGTTTTGGGACCCCTCTTGTTCATTATGTATATTAATGACATAGGGCAAAATGTGTCGGATGCTAATATGCACTTTTACGCTGATGACACAATCATTTACTGTTTTGGAACATCTCCCACTAAAGCTGTTGAATTCTTACAGAAAGCTTTTAATGAGGTCCAACAAACACTTCTGCAGTTAAAATTGGTCCTCAATGCTGACAAGACTAAACTAATGTTGTTTTCAAACTCTAAAAAAAGACCTCTAAGTGTGCCCCCAGTGACCACTCTGGAGGGAAATATCATAGAGGTGGTCCACACATACAAATACCTAGGTGTCTGGCTCGATGACTCCCTCTCCTTCAAGCCCCATATAGATAATCTTGTGAAGAAACTCAAACTCAGACTGGGTTTATTTTTTCAAAATAAACTGTGTTTTTCTTTTGAGGCAAAAAAACGACTAGTTACTGCAACATTTCTGTCTGTTCTGGATTATGGAGACCTTTTGTATATGAATGCCTCAGCACAGTGTCTTGGTAAGATTGATGTGGTTTATCATGCCTCGCTGAGGTTTATTACTAACTGTAGACCACTGACCCATCATTGTGAATTGTATTCTCGAGTGGGATGGCCTTCTTTGTCCACCAGGAGGTTGGCACATTGGTACACTTTCATTTACAAGGCCATGCTTGGATTACTACCCAACTACATCTGTAACTTAATCTCACGGAGAAGT